>BLKR01005201.1:0-86685 GCA_011170035.1 Teleogryllus occipitalis
TTTCATCAGCTGTTACGGTGCCATCCAATCGGGACCTTTACATCACTACAGTGACGTCACTGTGATGGCGATCAACCTTCCGATTGAATGACAGTGTGACAGCTGATGTACTTCACAGGCAGCTGTGAATAAATCCAAGTATACGGATGTGCGATTCTGAATCGATTCTAAGAAGATGGATTTTTTGAATCGATTCCGTTCTTTATCGGTTTTGCTTGAATCGATTCTTTACGCTTGGAATCGAATCGTTCATAAGCACTTTTTTTTGTTTAATTTGTTGCAACTTCGTAATTATACAACGTGTCTCGTTACCCTCATTTGGGCTTTGAGTGCTTATTATTATTATTATTATTATTATTATTATTATTATTATTATTATTATTATTATTATTATTATTATTATTATTATTATTATTATTATTATTATTATTAATTTTATTTTATTTTATTTTATTTTTCTGTACTTTTCTCAGTAAGCATTAAGAACCATTCATCTATTCATACGACTTAGGCTCTAGCATTTGCAACTGGTAATGACAGATCTGAGGAAAGACGGAGAAGAAATTCATCTTTGCCCGTCGTTCAATTTAAAAATTTTCGCACAATATGGCAAGTCTGTAGGATTAATCATTTTTTCGAGGAAGTTGAAAGAACATTCGGAACTTCCTCTAGTTTTCGCTGCGTGAGAACTATGTTTTGATGACAACTGTGCTCCAGAAATGTACAGATGTTTTATACTTGCTGTTTTAAATATACTTTAAAAATATTAATTCCAGATCCGCAGAACAAATTTATTATTATTATTATTATTATTATTATTATTATTATTATTATTATTATTATTATTATTATTATTATTATTATTTTATTGAAACAATGTTACTTTTAAAATAAAAGTAAATTTGAAAGAGCGGGCTCAGTAGTCAGTGACTAATAATCACTGGTGAAATTATCAGTGAAGGATAGTCACTGCTTAATGATACATCACAGCCTCCCCATTATTTAACCTTAACATGAAGGTTTTGGAATTTCCTGCAACAAAAATAATGAAGGTAGTAAGGTAATCGGTAAAGGAGAAAAGGAAATTATTTATTATGAATGATGAAAAGGAAATTATGAATTATACATTGGGGCCGGAAAGAAACAAACCTCACAAGAAACGTTCAAAATGCCCTCCATTTGCTAACAAACAAGCATTAACTCGCTTGTAGGATATGGATCACGGGATCGGTCAATTAATGAAACACATTAGTTTTCCAACGTTTCGGAATATTTAATTCCTTCATCATATCCTACAACTTATTAACGGTCGTGAATTCTACAATGGTCATTAACTCGCCGGAGAAATTTACTGCAACCCGATGTAGTGCGTTTGCTGCGTGAGCACTGTAATTCGGCGACTGCGTGTCCGACCAAACACACCTCCTTTCTCACAATAGCACTTCACTAACCGAAATATGGTTCGGAATAGACACAGATTAAAATATTTCTCTGAAAGCTTCCCGGCAGTCTTGGAAAGACTGCTTTCGGAAATACTCCTACACCACAAAATTCCGTTGCTTTACGCTGAGGCGCATCGTAAGTTAACCGTGAAAGAAGGAAACTAGAATGAAGACGCGACCTGTTTTGTTTTGAGAAGGTATGACCCACACAACAGGAAGGGGGTGAGTGGAACGAAGGGGGTGGTAGTGATTGGTGTGTCGCTGAAATGAAGTCGAAGGAGCTGTCCCAGAAGCAGTGCTGCAAAATTTTCACTTATCTCTCAGTGCATTGAATAGCAGGGTTGCGTTTTATACTGATCACCCGGTAGTTTTCGTGTAATAGTGCGTTCCTTATTTGCAATTTAAAAAAAATAACTAAAACAAGATTTTCTCCAAAACGGGTCCAAATGTTTTTCTTTGAATTGTTAAATGTGTTAGGCCAAACGAACCTAATACGATGACATAAACGCCATATTGCTCTCGTCTTTTGTTTTTTTAAATAATACAAAAAAATAAATTTTGGCTTGTCTCTCGGGTCGGTAATATTTACGTTAGAGGCGATTTCTTCACATTATTATTTTTGAGTACACGTGCTTTAATTAATGTCAAATAAAGTTTCTCTAAAACTCAACAGTTTTGTATTAAAATGGGCTCAAATTTCCGCATTTTCAGAAACGCTCAAACGCAATTTTCTCAATAAATGCTCCAATTTTTTTCAAACTTTTCCAAGGAAGTAATTTCCATATAAAAAGGCTATGGGAATTTACAAGTAAGCGCGGGTATTTATGTAATTATAAAGAAACTTTCCTACTAGGAGATGTAAGACTTCAATGGCTGCTGCCCAACGCAAATGCGCTAAGAGTAGTGTTGAACGAACAAAAAATACAAAGAAATATGGCCAGATTTCAACTGTACTGATGCGATGATAGAAAATGGACAGAGGCAGGGTACTATCCGCGCACGTTTTCTTGAGCCCTCGCTTCGCTGGTTGCTAAAGGAGTGGGGAGTTTGGTTATTTTCACAAAAGGAATTTTATATCAAATGTGTAGGTCGTTTTCCGATGCAAAATAATTTCTATTACACGGGAGCAAACATATCTGGTCATCAGATTTGTCTACAACGCTCGTTCGTACCATTTAATCTTAATTCAACTGATGTTGACAAAGGAGTGGGGGTAGGTATTTCGGGGCTCAAGAAAATGTTTTTTTAAATTATATTTTATTTTGCAATTTGTTTGTGAACAAACATTTGGCAAAATTACATAGATTTACATAAACAAATACATGAGAGGAGTAAAATCCCATGACCGTACTCCACCAATGATACATTATTAATACAAATTAACTATTAATTATAATTTCTGAAATGAATAATTTAAAGTCGATATGGAAGGTCTAAAGTATGATGGCGTTGAAGTCGTCTGGTGGAGTCACTATTGTCTAGTAAGTTGATGGCTAGAATATTCGGGTGATTATGTAGTCTTTGTAGGTATTTTGCACTGTTATCCTTGATTTCTTCTTTTATTGTTGGAATCTGTAAGTCTTTGTGTAATGTTGCATTCGTTACGTACCAGGGGGCATTTACAAATTTTCTTAAGGCTATAGACTGGAAGCGTTGTAATATTTCAATATTAGAATTTTAATATTGCTTTATACACAATTACTTTGTTTGCGATGCTTAACGATGATTTTCTTCCAAGTAGCCAGTTTAACCTTCTAAGTTTTAGGTCTAATTCTTTTCTTTTCTTCTTTATATGTTTTCTCCATGTGAGTCTTCTGTCCAGAGTAAGTCCGAGATATTTTGCCGAGTCATTTTGAGGAATACATTGCGATCCGATTTTTATAGGTGGACACGTTTCGTGCTTCAGACTGAAGGTGACTTGGACAGACTTCTTGTCATTGATCTTGAGGCGCCAGCGTTTCTGCCACTTGTGGATGGATTGCAGATGTTCTTCTACGAGACGAGATGCTTCTGCTGGATCTTCATGTCGAGCTAAGATGGCTGTGTCGTCCGCGTAGGTTGCTGTCAATGCGTTTACAGATGATGGGATGTCGGCAGTATATAATGAATAAAGGAAAGGTGCAAGCACACTTCCTTGAGGCACTCCTGACTTTATAGAGATAAGTTTTGAAGTTTCACCGTTAAATTTTATCTGAAAATATCTCTCTGTAAGATACGATTATAACAAGTGATAGTAAGGATGCGGTAGATTTTTCTTAATTTTATACAATCGACCTGGGTGCCAAACCTTATCGAAAGCCTGGCTTACGTCTAGAAATACAGCAGAACAGTATTCTTTATTCACTAATTTCGTTTACTACTCGATGAATTTGTTCAACAGTCGAATGCTGTTGTCTGAACCCAAACTGATGATGAGGTATTATTTCATTTTCTTGTAGAAGTGGATTTAAACGTGACAGAAGCAGTTTTTCAAAAACTTTTGATAATATTGGCAGTAGACTAATAGGTCTGTATGATACAACTTCATGTGTTGGTTTGCCGGGCTTAGGGATGACTATTACTTGAGCGATTTTCCATGGATCAGGGAAGTGTCCTAGTCTTAGGATGGCATTGAAGATGGAAGTAAGTAAGGCTATTAGTTTTCTTGGTAGATGGTGTAGAATTGTTGCTGAAATCATATCGTATCCGGGAGCTTTTTTAGTTGGTAAATTCTTGATTGTTGTTTCAACTTCTCGAGCACTTACGGGTTTGATTTGGGAACTAGTTGCAGTGGTGAATCTAAGAAGTTGTAAATTTCTTCCTCTTCTGTAGCAGATATTTGTGAAGGAAACGGTTGAAAGATGTTAGAGAAATGGGACGCGAAGCATTCAGTTTTTCCTTCGTCGGTTTTAGCCCATGTGCTGTCGATTTTTCTGATGGGAGGAATAGGTTGCATCGGTCTCTTCAAGTATTTAGTAGTTTTCCAAAGAGAATACTCTGAATTCGAATTCGGAATCAGTTTTGTGAGTTTATCTTGTAGGGCGTGGTTTCGATATTCTTGAAGTAATCTTTTGAGGTTTTGCGAAGCTGAATTTAGTCTTCTTTTGACTGCTGGGTCTTTAGTGATTTGCCATTGTTTCTTTAATTTACGTTTTGATTTCACCTTTTCTCTTATTACTTGTGGGATATATAGCTTTTTGTTTTGCTTTATTTCTGGTGTAGAATGCCACGCAGCTTGATGGAGTTGTCTGGTTACATATTCTATAGCTTCATTTATGTCGAAAGCAGTTTTCAATGGTAGATTAGCTGTGCTGTTATTAGTTAGCCATTCTGAGAAATATTTCCAATCTGTTCTATTGTTGTGGATTGAGGTTTGCTTATTGTCTTCAATAATGAATGAGCTAATGACTAGTAGAACTGGTGAATGATCAGACGATAGATCTTGTGACCAGTAGGTGTGAATGTAACTTTGGTTAACTCCTTTTACAATAAAGAAATCTAGTACATCAGGAATTTTGTTAGTGTCTGTCGGCCAATAAGTGGGTTGGCCAGAAGAGTACGAGGATAATTTTTCGTTTATTATAGTTTCATATAGAGATTTACCTTTCGGGGAGGTTAGTCTGGAGCCCCACAATGGATGTTTTGAATTGTAGTCACCGCCAGAAATAAATCTTGGTCCAAGTGTTCTGAAGAAGCTTGCGAATTGTGAACTCTGGATTTTATGCTTCGGAGGGCAGTATATTGCTGCAATATTCAATGCTCCGAATGCATCTCTTACTTGAATGGATGTTGCCTGCAACAAGAAAATGTGCATGTATAACACGCGCACGTTTTCCTTGAGTCCCGGAATACATTCCCCGACTCCTTTACCAATATTAGTTGAATTGAGAATAAATTATGGCAACGAGCATTGTGGACAAAATCTGATAACCAAAAATGTCCCATCCCATGTAATAGAAACTATTTTGCATCGAAAAACGAACTACAAATTTGATATTAAAGTCCCTGTCAAAGTAACCAGACTCCCCCCTTCTCGTGCAACAAGAGCTGAAGAAAATGTTCGCGGATACAAGCAAAGGCATGTGATTACGCGCCTGGTAGTGCACGCCAGTTGTTTGTCTATGGGCGCGTCCACACGATGCGTCTTTTCTGTGAGTCATGGGATATGCGCAAAGTTGAAAGACGAACGTTCAACATAGCGCACGTGCGCTTCCCTGACCACACGGTGCAACACTGTGCGGTGCTTCAGATCAGTTCCGTACAACGGATCCAGCTATTTGCGCGGCAAATTATTTTATAATCAGTCGAACGAGAAAAAGAGAGGCGCATGTGGATAAGGGAATACTTTAAGCAAGGAAAACACACTATAAACGTGATTGCCTTTAAGGCTATTATACTTGGACGAAAACTATTGCATTTAATTGTTTCAGCTATATAACTTATTAAATAAATTTCGAAAATTGGCATTATCGTAAAAATGAAAAAAAAAAAATAGGGAGAATAAATATTCTTCTCCTGTCATTGCAACACACAGAACTAGAAATGGAAATAATCAAGTGTTTATTTTTCCTAGTTTCAACTATGTAGCGAAATAAATTTATATTGAAAATTAATATTACCTTAAATATACAGAATTGGGCAAAATACTTTAGATTTAGTATTTAAATACTTAGCCAAGATCCTTTGCAAGTAAGTATTTAAATACATACTCAAAGTACATTAGGTTTTAATTTGCTATTAATAATACTACTTTATAGAATCACATATACAATTACAATCATGTATGATGAGTCAAATGTGATGTATATGGAGGGAATACAATTGCACACATCGTGAGTGCAGAGAAGTTACATTTATTGTCTAGAAGCAAAACAAGGGGCCATCTCAGCATTTGCTCAAAAGACCAGAGAAACGGCAAAAAAAAGGTCGGAGATGGTCATTAGCCTAGGGATTATACTGCAATACTTACTACAGATAGATTAAGATATTATTTAGTAGCAAAATAGTTTAACATAATTTAATTTAAAATAATTTAACATTCAAGATTTGTACAGGTGTTTCGTTTTTAAAATAACTTTTACTAGGTTCTAGTGACTTTACTGCTACTACTTATAAGAGAAGAAGGAGACAGGTTTTTGCTAGGTTTTTTCTATTTCAACACCCAGTCCTACTGCAGGACCTAAAATAAAAATTGCACATATTAGTTTTTGAAGTTTTCCTGAACACTATAAAAAAGTTTTTGCTCAATGAGTGTTTGAATTTATTCTTGAAGTTACGTTTTTCAGGTGTATTGGTGATTTGTTGTAGAACTGTATGCCTGAAGACAACGTATCCTTTTGCTGTAACGTGCTTGTGCACTTTGGTTGGTGGAGGTTACATGCTTGCCTTGTGTTGTACGAGTGTAAGCTTGAGTTAAATTTGTAACGTGTGTCATTGTTTATTAGATTTTTCTTTACAAACATGAGAACATTGTAAATGAATATACAAGGCACTGGAAGTATGTTAAGTTGTTTGAATTGAGATCTGCCGGACTCTGTTCTTTTTTTTCTTATTGTTCAAATGATTCTCTTTTGTATTTTGAATGTTTGCTTGGCCTCTGGTGCTTGGCCCCAGATTATTATTCCGCATTTGAGAATAGAGTGCACATTTGCGAAGTACACTGTTCAAACGTTTTCAATGGTGCTGTTTCTTGTTATTATTCTATTGCTAAATACAAACGTATCTAAAATACTCAAAATAAAGTAAATACAATAATTTTGCATTATAACTTTTTTGGCAACATTATATTATAATTGCTAATTACAATAAATTACTAATTGACAGTCATACATTTCAGAACAATTATTAAAAACTTTCAAATATAAAACACTTTCACTTACATATTCACAAAAACACTCAAATGTAAAATAATATCAAAAATATGGCTTACTCAAATAAACGATATTTTATTTTTAAACGACTAGTTTTTCAAACAAATGATCAGACAATAAACCTCTAGTTGGCGAATGTATAAAACCTGCGAAGGAAAACAATTGTTAAACTGGAACTGATAAACATAAACTAGTGTTATCACGAATAGACTTTTTTACTGTCGAATAATTGTCCAGCATTTTTAATGATTTAGATTTATCATTTAAAAAAGAAGAGAATTCAAGTTCAGAAGCTGAAAGGAGCTTTTATTTTTGTTTCAGTGAGCAGAATCAAACAAACAGAAATTCTCCCCGGTATCTTCATCTGTATTTAAAGTATTTCTTTTTTTAAATGCACCTATTTTATGTATTTAAATGCATCTCTAAAATACATGTCCAAAAAACTCAGAAATAGCTGAGAGCAGGCTTTCAAATACAAAATATATTTAAAATACATATTTCAAATACAAGTATTTAAGTACTGCTCAACCCTGTAAATATATAAAAACAGAATAATCTGTACGAAATTTGCAATTAACACAATAACTCGGAAGACTACTCAAAGAACACGTACGGTTCGGTATTCCGGATGACTTCGCAATGAAATACAAATTCTTTGGAGGAAGCGCACGAGAAAGACGAACGAGATTCCCGTCAGCTCTGGGAATACTTGCTCAATTGCATGCGCTATCGTTTTGACGAAAGACGCATGCCCGAAACGCATGCGCAAGATTGAACGAAAAGACGTGTGGACCCGCCAGTGCACGGGTTCCACCATAGTCAAATAATAAGTACTCTGTGGGTTCCACCTTCTACAGTTTACAAAGCCTGCTCACGGTGACGTCACGAAGCAGTGGGCAGGCTTTATAAATAAATAATGAAGTGCGCACGAAAGTGCATAAGAAAAAAAAGTTAAAGTTCTTTGCTATATTCTGTCGCCGTTTTAGTTTTTTTCTTGCATCTTTGAATATGATATCGTTCACACTGTTCACCACACAGGGAGCACACGCAGTCTTCTTTACTTCGTGATGATGTGATGTTGCGCAGATTTTGTGATGGAACCCATGAGTCGCCAGTCTTGTGATCACGTGTCTCAATTCCTGATTTGTTTCCGTCTATTTTCATTCCATCATGGCCTCTGTTGAGTAGAATTCTGGCCATATTTGTCTTCTCTTCTTTATTCTTTCTTCGAGCACTCGTGTGCTTTGCATGGTGGATGGTAGTAGTAATTGGTATCTTAAGTCCTCAATGTAGAATGGTTCTCTGGTCAGTTCATATACTAATCTTGATTGTGTGTTCATTGGAAGACTTCTCTTCAGGTATCTTGCCTTGGTTTTCTCTATGGATCTCAGATCATCCATTGATAGTTTTTCCCATACTAATTGTATTCCGTATGTCAGGATTGGGCTAATGACTGCATGAAATATTTTGATTGCTGATTCTAGTGACAGTTTGTGGATATTTTTTATTGAGTACATGGCTCTAATCGCCGTTGCTGCTTTTTCTCTAATATGATTTTTGAATGAGCTGCCTGTTGTCTGAAGTGTTATTCCTAAATATCTGTAATATTGAGCTATTTCGAGATGTTTGTTTTTGAATTTTATTTTCTCACTTGCTGCCGTTTTTCCTCCCTTTCGGAAGGTCATCTGCATTGTCTAGGTTTCATTGATTTGGAGGTAGTTTGCTTCCGCCTATTCTAAATTATCTATAGCTTGCTGGAGGCTTGTCAGGCTGGTTGAGCCTAGCACCATGTCGTCTGCATACATGTGTAATGATGTTTCTCGGTTGTGCTCTATTATTATATCCTTGTTATGTCTGCGGTTAGTATGTTAAATAGAATGGGGCTTATTGGGTCTCCCTGTATTACTCCATTTGTTTGAACGATGTCTTTCGAGAAACACACTCCATCATATATGTTTACTGTGTTGTAGGTATATGTTTACTGTATTGTGTGGGCAGGCTTTATAACTCTAGGATGTGGTGATAGAATGCGTAGGTATTCTATTCTCGAAGGGTTCCACCCTCGAAGGGATGTCAGACAAAGAGTTTCCACGAACCAAATTTCAAAAGTAAATGCAATAAATGTGAATGACAATGTGAGTGTTAAATTGCACCAAACGGACGAAATCCATTACCATGTATACCGTCGAAAACTAATTGCACGATGTGCGAATTTCCATCATTATAAAACGCGCCTTGAAACATTTTTGAAAGTGTTGGTAATACTGTGAGCGCGGGAATACGCACTGCCTGCATATTAAGCCCCTCTTGGAAGTGATGTTTACGTATTTTATATAGTGCACGGTTTGATGTACACTTTGGTGGTAGTGGTCCGTTATCGACTTGGTCCACTTGTATTGAGGTAATCAGTTTCCGTCTGTCGAAAAATTCAATTTTGCCCTCGATTCTCTTTTTCTCTATCGAGAGTTGTTTACTGTCCGCAGTGACAATTACCACATTTATTATTGTTAAGAGGATGGTTTGTGTGTAAGTGTCCTCTATAGAAAGTGAGGAAAATCTTGTAAAATGAGGCAAAATAAGTTTCAAAAGGTGACATCGGTGGAAGACATTGAGCAGGAAAATCGTGTCACCATTTCGTACATAAAGGAAAGATACCCTAAGGAACGAGAACTTAATGGTAAGTTAATGTTGACGTGTGTTTAAAGAAAGTTTCATTTCTTCTTCTAATTTTCCTATATATTTTCATTATTTCCTAGTGCTTTACATTAATGTTTAAAATCATTGTTTTTTTCCCACTTTGTTTTATTGCTTCTTTTGGTGATTAAAATTATTCTGGTGTTTCAATACCTATCTACATTTTACTGCATTTTCCAAAATGTCAATATCTCTTTAATTCACTGAAAAAAAAGTAAATTCTTGTATTCCCAGTATAAAGGAACAAACCAACACACAAATATTCGAAAAATGTTCATATTGGTGCCAAACCATTTTGGTGATTCATGATTTCAGTTTAGCTATCTTTGAGATTCTTTGGGCTTTAAAGATTTGGTACAGACTTCCATAACATTTTTTACATGTCACTATTCTCTTGTCCTGCTCTATGTCATTGTTTTCCTTGATTAGAGAACTAAGTATTTGATGGTATTCACCCCTACAATATTACTGTTGCTTAGCTTTATACGCATTGGTTTACTGATACTTCTTGTTGTTCTCTTATATTTTGTTTTCTCTTCATTTATTTTATAGTGCCAAAAGTTGCACAATTCTATTCAAAATTGTTCTATTAGGTTTGATCTCAATATTCCAAACTATTTTCTCCAGGCATATCCAGAGTCCAGGTTAAACAACATCGCAGACCGTACATCCCCTTGTTTTAATTCAGGTTGTGTTGTTAATTTTTTACATTTTCCCCCTGAAATTTAATGATTACTTGAGCCTGGAAGGGTCACTTGTATCAATCTTACCATTTCAAATGGTTTGAAATGTTGAGTTCACTATAACCAAATCTTGTGCTTATTGTTAATTTAAGTGAAATGGGACCTGTGTCTTAAGTTCACTATAACTGAGAGTTCACTATAGCCATACTATATACATTAAAATTGTTTTTTCTTAATAACTTAAACAAGTTTTCACAGCCAGCTTGTTTTGGCAGACGTTATGCAAAACAGAAAGTTTTTTAATGGTTTGAATAAGGAGTCAACAAAATCTTCCATCATATCAATCAGGGTTTCCTTATCTTTTTCTTACCTTTTATTTTTATTTTGCAATTTTTTAAATCTAATCTTTTTATATTGTCACTCATGCTGTTATAAGCTCAAATATGGTTTCTTCTAGGAATTTCCTTAATAACTACGGGTGGGACTAGTATCTTACTTTGATCTCTCAATCACAGTTTGTCGAATTCTTGTTTTAAGGTTTCATAATAATCTAGAAGGGATTTTCACTCCAAAAAGAATTTCCTTTTAGTTAAGATTACAGAGTCTTTGCAAAGTAGTTCAGGGTAATTGTGAGATGCATCAAAAATTATTTTGAAGATCTTTTGTATATCTAGAATTGGTTTGATGGTTACATCATGGACACCTTCCCCATATAATAACTCCATAAAGGGCACACTACCAAAATAAGACATAATAAAGTATTAATAATTGTTCAATATATTTTCATCCTGTAGAAAACCTAAATTAAATGTCATAATTTTTTGTTATGTTTACATAATTAGATCAGTTTGGGTTCCAAATTACCCATTTGTTTTTCATACTCATTATTTGACTTCTCACCAATTACATGTTTCTGAATTAATAGTTCAAAACTTTCATAAAAAGGAACATTGGAATTTTCTTTTATATTGCCCAAGCATTTGATAAAGTTGGGCATTCTGGATTATTATTTAAATTACATTGAATAGGAATTTCCACATATTTATTATTCCAAAGGATAAAAAACCTACATAATTGTAATTTTTGTGTCACAATTATATTTGTGTGTGTGTATATATATATATACGCATACACCCCTGCGTGCGCACACACACACACATATACACAGATACAAATAGCAATAGCAATAGCAAAACTCTAAATTTGTAATAAAAATTACTAAATACTTATTAAAATTTAATTTTATTGCATATATTATTAAAACAAAACCATAATTACAAATAATATGAATTTTGGCATCTCAAGATCATTCTGTTAATAATTTCTTCAACGTCCTGAAAAATTGTGTAAAATTGAACAGGGAATAAACATGGAAAGAAAAAGAAGAAAAAAAAAAAAAAAGAGGAAAAAAAAACCACTTTAGGGATGAGATTGTTATTATTTGTGATTGCAAGAGAATTGATTTATGTTAGGAAGTGACGTGTTGAGGTCCCCACCTGCAGTGGACTTATAGGGAAGTTTAATTTATATGGAACGTATTGGTCACACCTTTTTCTGTTAAATTATTTATGAATCAATAGTGTTTCATGTACCAGATTTTCAATAATATTTATCAAACAGAGACACATTAGATAATAGAGGAAACTTGGGTAAAAATTAGGTGACGATAAAAGACACTGGACTTTGGACATTTTACTTTGCCCCTGAATCGTCCGAGAAACTAACAAGAGTGCACAAAGATTTTGCCTCAGCAATTCAAAACTATGTTTGATCAATGGATAAGAACTTAAGTATCCAAAAGAACTATTGAATTGAAATTGATTTAGAATCGGTCATTATTAAAGTTAATATATACTCAGATAAAATGTGCTCATATTTTCATGTTTCTCAATTTGATAGATAAATGAATGAATGTTATATTTGTTTATTGAAAATAAGGCTGATCAATTGGTAGCAAGTTGCAATCAATCAAAACAATTCTTATTTAGATCAATATTCCAGAAATAGCTGTTCGTATGAGGGGCTTGTCTGGATACGATAACATAAGTATCTATCAGTTGTATGTTGATACCCAGGTTCAGGATATGTGAATATTTAATATCATTAAATATTAGCCATCAATACAATATAATAATGAGAGAAATAATGTCAGAAATAAATAAATAGAAAGAGCACACACACTCTCTCTCTCTCCTCTCTCCTCCACCCAGACCACTTGATTGCATCTTATGGATGAGGTTCGGGCTGCTATAGATAATTGAAAGGTAATTGTTCTGGTTTTGTTTGATATGGTGGACCACAACTTGTGGAGCAAATTGTCTGGTCTTAATGTCTCAGATCAAGTTGAATGCTGGTTTGGGGAATATCTTAATCTTAGACTGATGGCCACTCTGCCTGGCGGAGAGTTTCTAGAGGTGTTCCGCAGAAATCCGGATTAGGGTCCTATGTTATTTTCGATTATGATAATTGATGTATCGTGTATGTTAGTTAATTGTAAATATGTTCTTTATGCTGATGATCTGCAGATCTAAATGCATGGGCTGCCTGGGGAAATTGATTTAATCTTGTCAAGGATAGACAGAGATGTACAGGCAATGAACCACTGGGCTTCCCGTTGTCAAGTTGATCCTGAATGAGGACAAGACCAAAATTATGACTTGGGTCTCAGAGATGTTGAAACATTGCCTTTGGAATCTACTGAAAATTTATATTACAGACGCACCCATTCCATATGTTCTCTCTGCCTGAAGTCTTGGTGTGATAATAGATTCGTGTCTAAATTGAAAAGAGCATGTGATTTATTTATTTATTTTATTTATTTTACGTGAAAAAACAGTTGAAACTGTGTACGACATGCTATGGGGAGAAGTTAATTCTGTGAACATTTCCAAAATTCTGTGATCCCTACACTAAGTCATATACTACATGAATTTTGGAAGAAGAAGAAATGGAGGGGAAAAAAAACTCTCATGTAATAAAATCTATTTTCAAGGATATAAAAGCAATAAATTTTGGGCTTTTATCCATGATGTCCTTCGTCAAGGAATAATACTTCCTGCCGCAACAACATGGAAACGATAATTTGAATAACTATATTTCCCAATGAATTCTAGAAGACGTGCACAGATAATGAAGTTACATTTATGTCCAGAAGCAAAACAAGGGGCCATCTCAGCATCTCAGAAAAACCTGATCGAGATGGGAAAATTTCGGCACTATGTTTATTTACGAAACTTCTTCCAACGAAATCCTCAGAATAATACTCATCCTCAGTAAACTAAAAAATAAATATTCATCTGGTTTCGATGAATTTCCGGATTGTTTATTAAAAATGTGTTCACCTGCCATTATACAACCATTAACTCACATTTTCAATGCTTCCTTGTGCACAGGAATATTTCCAGATATTTTCAAAACAGCAAATATTAAGCCACTTTTTAAAAAAGGGAACAAAAACGAAACTCAAAATTACCGGCCAATTTCTCGTTTGTCAGTTTTCTCAAAAATATTAGAGAGGCTTTTCTATATGCGAATGGAAACTTTTCTCAGGAAAAACAAAGCGTTTTCAGACTCACAACACGGTTTCAGGAAATCAAAATCTATGGAAACTGTCATTTTTTTCTTTCCTCAAAGATGTTGGTTCATCAATGGATCAAAATGAAGAACCCATTGGGATATTTTTAGATCTTTTGAAAGCTTTTGACGTTATTAACCATATCATCTTGCTCTCAAAGTTACCTTCTTATGGAATTCATGGTATTGCCCTAGATTGGATAACCTCGTATCTTAAACATCGATCTCAAAGAGTAGAAATACCGTACTGGCATGAAAGGACATTATTTACTTTTCTTTCCAATTCTTTACCAATTGAACATGGGGTCCCACTAGGTTCGATCTTAGGTCCTATCCTCTTTCTGTTGTCAGTAAACGATATGCCCTCATCTAAAAATCCAAGAACAGTTCTGTTTGCTGATGAAACAAATGTTCTTTGCAAAAAAGAAACAATAAATAGTACAATTTCAGAAGTTTCAAATTGGTTTTATAATAACAAATTAAATAATAAATTTCCGAAATAAATTCCGAATAAATTTCCGAAATAACAAATTAATAGTAAACGAAAAGAAAACAGTTTTAATGCAGTTTTCCATTTCAAATAAACAATTCTGTGCTCCATTGAAAATGAACAGTGTACCATTGACTGATGTTAAGGCAACAAAATTTTTAGGTCTCTCAATTCAGTCAAACCTTAAATGGAACGTCCATTTAAATGAATTGAACACAAAATTAAGTTCATTATGCTACGCGTTCAGAATTCTTGCAAATTCAGTCAGCCTTCATACTGCTCGTTGTGTATACTTCGCGAATGTTCCTTCCCGCCTGAGATATGGCATAATATTCTGGGGAAATACATCTTATAGCTCCCAGACTTTTAGATTACAAAAACGAATTGTACGAATAATAACCAAATCCCACCCACATGATTCATGTAAGCCTCTCTTCATTCATCTAGGAATTCTACCATTACCATGTCTTTTTATTTACGAATCAGTGGTTTTTGTAAAAAATGACTTGCTTAAGGGTGAGAATATATTTTCAGAAAATGCCGAAGTCTATTACTATAACACTCGACGTAGAAATCATATTCATCAGGTGACAGTATCAACAGCTCATTACAAAAAATTCACATACAATACATGTACATTATTTTACAACACTTTGCCAGATGACATTAAATGATTAAATTCAATAGAAAAGTTTAAATCCCAAGTGAAATCGTTTCTGCTGCATAACTGTTTCTATACAATTAGAGACTATATTGAGCATCACAAGAAAAGTAACATTAATTTTAACAATGATACATAATGCATTAATTACCATTTGGACTGTATAAATGTGTATAAAGAACCTGTAAGAACTACTGTACTACAGCCTCCGGGTCAATGACCCCCATCTCGATCATGTTTTTTCGTCCAGTTTCCCTGATCCATTGAGCAAATGCTGAGATGGCCCCTTGTTTTGCTTCTGGACATAAATGTAACTTCATTTTCTGTACACGTCTTCTAGAATTCAGTGAGAAATACAATTATTCAAATTATAGTTTCCATGTTGTCGCGGCAGGAAGTAATAAGAGCCAAAATGTATTGCTTATTTATCCTTGAAAATAGATTTTATTACATGGGAGTTTTTTGTTTGTTTTTTTCTCCCTTTCAAAATTCAAAGTTTATTGCTTATTTATCCTTGAAAATAGATTTTATTACATGGGAGTTTTTTTGTTTGTTTTTTCTTCCTTTCAAAATTTAAGTAGTATATGACTTAGTGTAGGGATCACAGAATTTTGAAAATGTGCACACAATTCACTTTTCCCCATAGCATGTCATACGCAGTTTTTAACTGTTTTTTTGACGTAAAATAAATAAATAAATAAATTAATTAATTAATAGTTAACGAAGGAAAAACTGTCTCGATGCAATTTTGCATCTCAAATCGGCAATCGTATGCTCCATTGAAAATGAACAATATGCAATTAGCTGTTGTTAAGGTAACAAAATTTCTAGGTCTCTCAATTCAATCAAATCTCAAATGGAATGTACATATAACAGAATTAAACCCTAAATTAAGTTCATTATGTTATGCATTCAGAATTCTTTCTAATTCTGTCAGCTATCATGCAGCTCGTTGCGTGTATTTTACAAATGTACATTCCTGCCTGAGATATGGCATAATATTCTGGGGAAGCTCATCCTTTATTACCCAGACATTTAGATTGCAAAAGAAAATTATCCGAATGAAGCTACTAATTTATTATCAAAATACTAGAGGTCTGAGAACTAAACTGAAGAATTTCTTAACCTCTACTGCAAGTCATCACTGTGATATGATACGTGTGAGCGAGTCATGGTTAAATTCATCTATTTCTGATGGAGAAATTATAGATAATTCATATGTCATGTATAGAAAAGATAGAGATCATTTGACAAGCAATTGTGAACGTGGAGGTGGAGTCTTTATTGCTGTTAAACGTACTATTTCGACAGAACTAATAACTATCAACAACAATGATATTGAGCAGGTATTTATTAAAATAAAATGTTTTGTAAATGATATTATAATCGGATGTGTATATATACCACCACAATCGTCAATTGGTGCATACAATAAACACAACAATACAATATTGCTTGTGAAAAATAAATATCCAAACTGTGAGTTTCTGATCATGGGAGATTATAACCTCCCCAGCAGTTACCCCAGTGCTGAACATATTTTGTACAACGAGATGCTCCTGAATAACTGTCAACAATATAATGAAATTTGCAAAGTAAATAATAAAATTCTTGATCTATGTTTTAGTTCTATAGATATAAAAGTGAGAAAAACAGATGGTATCATAGATGAAGACAATCACCATCCTGCACTAAGTACATATATTGATATCCAAGCTGTTCTCGAAATACAGAACACACCAACATATAATTTTAAAAATGCAGATTACATGGAACTAAATAGTTTTTTCTTGAAAAGTAATTGGATCGATCTTTATAAGTTGGAATCTATAGATGATAAGGTTAAATGGTTCTATGATAAACTTAATGAAGGGATTGTGCAATTTGTCCCAGTACATAATGTTGGTATGAAGAATTATCCCTGTTGGTTTTCCAAAGATTTGATGTGTAACGTAAAACAAAAGAAGATGGCACATATGAGATATAAACGATCAAGAATGAAAGCTGCATACAATCAATTTCGAAGATTAAGATTTAAAAATATGAGTAAGAAATGCTATGATGATTATATATCCAGAACGGAGGAGAAAATAAAGACAGATTCCAGCCAGTTTTGGAAATTCATCAAAAATAAGAGACGGTGTGATCTAAATCTTCCATCAACTATGTCCTGGTATGAAAAAGAAGCGAAAAATGGGAAAGAAGTGAGCAATTTATTCGCATCATATTTTGAAAGCATTTATACAAATGATATGAACGATTATACCACCACAACTATGAATAGGAATGGAGAACTTCTACCCAATCAGGATGTTCAATTCATATCACCAAATTGAATGTCACTTTTAGTGATGTGTATGAACAGTTATGTAAGCTGGATGTTAAAAAAGGTGCTGAACCTGACGGTATACCCAACCAGTTTTTGAGAAATTGTGCTGCTGGACTTTGTGAACCCTTAACTCACATTTTTAGCAAATCACTAGAATATGATATTTTTCCAACAGCGTGGAAGATATCGAATATTAGCCCAATTTATAAATCAGGATCCAAATCGACGGTAACCAATTATAGACCTGTATGCATACAATCATCGTTATCCAAAGTGTTCGAGAAACTTATTATGCTTCAAATAATTTTTCCCTTCAAAAATATTATTTCATCAAGACAACATGGATTCATTGAAGGGAGATCTACCACTACAAATCTTTTCTTGTATGTTAACCATGTACTTGAGCAAATGAATGAAGGTAAAGAAGTACATGCAGTATATACTGATTTCAGTAAAGCTTTTGACATGGTAGACCATGCCATTTTATGTGATAAATTAAATCAATATGGAGTATGTGGCATAGCACTGAACTGGTTTCGCTCTTATCTGTCTGGAAGATATCTTCAAGTTCGAGTAAATGGATATATCTCAACCGAATATAGAGTAACTTCAGGCGTACCACAAGGATCACATCTCGGACCAATCTTGTTCATTATTTTCATTAATGACATTGGAGATAAATTTAAATCAGATTATCTGTTGTATGCAGATGATCTGAAAATATTTCAAGGAATTAATAATGATGATGATATCCACATTCTACAGCAAGATCTTGATGAGCTCAGCAGTTGGTGTTTGAGGAATAAATTAAAACTGAATGTTGATAAATGTGTGGTGATGTCCTTATCTCGCTCTTCTCAACGACAACCTGCAGTATACCACCTTACTGGTCATCATCTCCAGGAAGTCGTATCCCTAAAGGACATAGGCGTTATTATTGATAACAAACTTAATTTCTCAAACCATGTAGACACAATAATATCTAAGGCATCCAGAACAATGGGATTCATACTCAGATCTGGTAAGGAATTCAATAATGTACATACGTTAATTAATTTATATTTCACCCTGATTCGTCCAATATTTGAATACTGTTCAACTATCTGGTCACCATACACAGATACTCTTATCAAAGGAATTGAAAATATTCAGAAGAAATTTTGTAAATATATCAAGTATTACATGAATATCAGAGGTTACAACATGAACATCGATGAAGTTTATGATCAATTTAAAATTGACAACCTTTCAAAGCGTAGACAAATTACGGACCTCACATATTTTTATAAAATTATTAATTGTCAAATTGATTGTCCAGAGATGCTTGAACAATTTGGATTCGTCTATCCAAGGCTTGGTCTGCGATCCCATAGAGTACTTGATACTGTGAAGACTTCTAAAAATTATGTATATCATGGTCCAAAAAACAGAATAGCAAATCTGGTTAATGAATATTGTTCAGACATAAATTTTTTTGGAGGATCTTTATCATCATTCTTGTCAAAGATTAAAAACATTATACTTCCGAAACAATATATTATAATTTGTTTATATACTTCGGTAATTTTTGTTTAACAATGACGTATTGTAATTTACTTATAGTTTATCATTTTTGTTGAGTATTTTTGCATGTATTAAATAATGTAAATTAGTTGTAGCTTTACAATTTGATATATGAAATGTTACTTATTTGTACAAAGCCGATTGGCGTAAATAAAGGAATAAATAAATAAATAAATAAATAATGAAAAAATGCCATCCACGTGATCCTGCAAGCCTCTTTTCATTGAGCTTGAAATCTTACCATTGCCTTGCCTATTTATTTATGAGTCTGTAGTATTTTTCAAAACTGACTTACTTAACGGTGGGAATTTTCATGCAATACTGATATTTATAGTTACAACGCCCGACGTAGAAATCATGTTCATCAAGTGTCAGTATCAACAGCTCACTTCAAGAAATCCACATACAATACATGTACGTTACTTTACAACGCATTGCCAGATGAAATTAAACAATTAAAATTGGTACACAAATTTAAGTTAAAAGTAAAATATTTTCTGCTGCAAAACTATTTCTATACAATTCGAGACTATACTGATCGTCAAAAAGAAAAATGGTTACTTTAACAAAACAATGATATAGTATAATGAATTAGCTTACATTTGCATTGTATAATTTTTAAAAAAGACTTAAATGCCTGTAAAAAATAATGTTCTTCAGCTTCCGGGTCAATGACCCCCATCTCGATCGGGTTTTTGTCCAGTGTCCCTGATCCATTGAGCAAATGCTGAGATGGCCCCTTGATTTACTTCTGGACGTAAATGTAGCTTCACTATGCACACGTTTTGTTGAACTTTTCTTTTGCTTAGGTTGAGTTTCTATTTTGTTAGCAATACAGAAAAATCTAATCTGTTCGTTCGTTTGCCGTTAAAAATAAGTTTTCTATAATTCGGCAACGAAAATATCTAGTTTTTGAAATGTTAATCTCTCAGTTTTTTAAATTTATTATTATTATTATTACTATTATTTTTTCATCTTTCAACTATTTATAGTTGAATTGTTGGGAAGGGATTCTGAAACTCAAGAAAGCGTGTGCAGATGATTTTCTCCATCATACGTCACGTACAGTTTTGGACTAAATAAATAAATAGATTACGTTCTTGAATTTATAAGGAGCCATCATGCAATTCACCACAATAACATAGGTTGAATTTCCTTCTGTGTTTTTCTCCTTGGTTAGTTTTATATCTATCTTAGACATCAAATTTTTGCCAAATACTGTAAATCTTCAACAATTTTTCAAGCTGTTCCAGCTGCAATAATTTTAAGGCTCCTTCAAATGTTACATTAGGTTAGATTCTGCAAATAATTTCTTAATCTGAATAATCTTTCATCAGCAACTCCATACATCATTCTTTCTCGAAGTATAATATTCAATTCTTAAAAAATTTCTAAACTTATTTGCAGAGATCTAATAAAATTCTCTCTATATACTTTTTTTTGACCCTTATATTAAATTTGAATTTTATTTGATAAGTGAAATATTGCTTTTATCAGTTTCTTTTAATTAATACAATGTAACTAATAACAATATTTCAATTATCTTCAGTTGTCAATTCTCTGTGGACCCCTTTCCTTTCGTTACCCTGGATAGTGGAAGTTCTATTATATTTATATAGTTGTTATATTTTCTTATCATTGAATTTGTTTGTTTCAGCTCTTAAGGAAGAGTTTGAACAGTTAGATATTGCAGAAGAGAAAATGAGGCAGCAACTTACTGAAAAACAAAAAAATATATTGCAAATGGACCAAGACAATACATTTCAAACCAATGCTTATGTAAGATTAATGGAAAAATATATTTATGTGCAAATTATGCAACTAATCCACTCTGATTCACAAAAATTGCTTATTGTGGTTGTTGGTGATTGCAGAATGTTTTTAATATAAATTAAATAAGTTGAGAATTATTGGTGAATATGCGAAGATAATTGTTGAGTAATGTTGAGAATAAGTCATTATAGTTCATTTACAAGAATTGGAAATATGAGTCATGTTGTGATAAAAAGATAAAAATGCTAATGAGAAAATCTTGTGAGTTACAAGGTGAAATCTCATTTTTAGGCAAATTCCTATTTTACTCATTTGATTAATTATGAAAACATTGACTTTTTGCACTAACAATCTTCACATATTCCAGAATTGTAGAATCCCATATTACCCTGGCTGCACTCTGCAACATACGAGGATAAAACAATAAGTAATGCATGCTCTCTTTATTCCAGGATTAAAATTTGCTGATGCGAGTATCGAAATATAAGGACCGTTTTGTGGGTTAAAAAATGTTTCCCTGCTAAAAAATAATTACTTTTGCATTCGTTTTTAGAAGTACTTAATATTTCATTCTCATGATATTTATAAAACAGTTTAAAGTAAAATAAAATTAATGTAAGAAAGTAATTTTTATGCCAACTTTATTGACTTTAAAAAATTATAATATATTTCTTATCTTTTAAGAGCCTTTTTCAGGCACCTGAAAGGGGAGATTGTTGAGGTTAAATATCCAATATCTATAGAGCATTTAAGTACTTGATTGCAGTACAGCGCTTATGGAGGACAGCGTTGCCACTTCTAACCCTGCTTATGTGCAACACTTGCCATGCTGATACTCACATTGACATGAAATTTTTTTACCAACGTGTTTAACACCTTTCGAAATCCGTAAAAATAAATTTAAATATAATTACATATTACATATAATATGTAATTATTAATTACATATTATATGTAATATGCATATAATATGTAATTGCATATAATATGTAATTATAATTACATATTACATATAATATGTAATTATTACGTATAATGTTTTTCCGACAATTAGAATTCAGACGTTTCATTACGTGCTCCTTGTCAAAGCGCAGAATTCTCTATGCGTCGCCTGTGCTGATGATAAGGTCGAACACATGCATGAATAATCCGAGTACAATTAATTATTGTAATATACAAGTTTCAAAACATGTTTGACATTTTTATACGGTATTCCTTAATTAAATATTAGAAACTATCTTTTACATTGTAAGATTCCTTACAGTTTCCTATAATGAATGGCCAAAATCTAATGTACTTTTGAATCACTTTCAAATGTTACATAAGCTTCAATAAAATAATTGTCATCAAGTAATGATATTTTCACTTACGATAAAGACTTCAATTTTGCAACGAGTAGTAAAATGCATGACTTTATTATAATTATCAAAATACATTAACATATAACGTATTTATGGAAGAAATCACCTTTAAATAAATATGAAATGTCTCATTGACAGCTTTTGAGTTGAAAAATACACACCTTATTGACTATTCGGACGGATCGCTGATTTTCAACGTACAATGCGCCACATCCCAGTACTCTATGACTTTCTGATATCCCACATGGCGTTGAGCAATGCGTATCTGGTCGAGGGGTTATGATTTTCAGCACAGGGCAGTGAGACCTATGAATTGAAGCCATACCTGTACACCATCCCACGCTCAGAGAGTTGGGAGAGAGGGAATTCCCCTACGGCCTATGCCTTGAAACAGAAGTGACCCCAAGGTTGAAATCTTCGCCGAAACCTGATGTCCCTCTCCTTCCATATCCGGCTGGCACGAATAAATCGCATACCACTTGAATGAAAAAACTTGAATAAACAAAGATATGTTGAATGGTAAATTGTTAAAAAAATCTTGCTTAATAAGATCTGCAAATGGAGAGTTATGCATGTTAAAATCGAGTAATTTTGATGAATATAAAAATACTATTATTAATTATTATATTTTTCTATCCATTTTCATTTTCTTGCAGTATCAACAATGATAATAGGCAAAATGTGAATTCAATACGAATTATAGGTCATTGTTAATAGTAACATTGTTGTAACGTCGCACTGATCACAAAAGGCCATGATGGCTGCCTTTCGTTCGTGTTAATGTAAACTAATACTTGTATATCTTTGTTGAATATTATAATACAATAGGGTTTAATAATTACTATTAAATATTTTCCGATCTATGTACATTTGTTTGCCACTGCTATCAGTATCGTTTATCTTATACAATGAATTCAATGCCAGAAATATATTTTCATTTAAAGTTTTCAACAAAAATGTATTGTTTGCAACTATTTAATTTTTGCACCAAATGTACGATTTCAAATGAGTTTCACAAAAAAGGGTGACTGAGATGTGTTAATTTGGAGATAAATTGTGGTATAATAGTATTATATAACCATTACTAAAGGTGAGAAAGTATGTGCTGTTTTAGCACCACTAGTTGTAGATATATTTATTTGTATTTCACTGTAATAAGTGAAATTCAAAAATAAATACTCCCCATCGCCAGTTTAGAATCGCTAAGACGTATTAAAGATCACCGAACGACATGAATGTTCATTCTGAGCGCGCTGAATATTGTTTTTATTACCGTCTAACTCAAGAACTATGATTCACACAGAAATGTGGTTGGTCTCATATCAAAATTTGGACTTCCTTTGGCATTTCATCCGCTGGATGTTTGTGCTTTTCTTCAATAATAAAAAAGTTTCTTGCTTAGTGAAAATTTAAGGACGTCGAAATGTAGAAGTTAACACACAGCAATCATTTATAATTAATATCTTCATAATTAAACCATGAAACTCAATTACAAAATAACCATAACATTCATAGAAGTTCTGGGAATAACTGGTAGAAAACTAATTTGTCTATGAACAACAGAATTGAAGCTATTGTTGAGTAAACATGTTGAATATTTGCGTTAGAAACAGGATGACTGAGTCGAATTCAGAGCTTCTTCACAAATTGGCAACATAGCTTGCGATAGAAAGAGAGAGTCATATGTAAAATTGCATTGGATAGAAAGAGAGAGCAATACTCCTTAAGGCTCTGTACTGCAAGCAAATGCTTGAACGCTCGATTGTTAAGAGTGACCATCAAATTTTCATAAAGTATGTGCAAATTCATAGCTACATTAATGCAGAAAATGACAAAGTTGACATCACATTATTCAGGGTTGTAAGTTGTTGTTTATCTCATTTTAAATTAACGTGGTTATAAGATTTACAACAAATTTTTTAAGTGAACTTTTTCAAATCTCATGCTTTTTTACCTTGTACAGAAAAATAACAAGGATCTTGAAAAGCAGTTGAGGAAAAGTGTTCACTCTCTGAAGAATGAAATTGACCTGTTAAACAGTGATCCTCTAACCGAAAGAGATCAAGAGAAATTAATGATATGCAAGTAAGTTGGTTGCATGTACATAAACTTCAAATGTCCTTATCTCTTGTAATGTTGAATATATATTTATTCTTTTGGAAGTAAAAATTCAGTTACACTTTGTTACTGAAAATATGATGTACTAATCGACTGATGGGGGAGGGGTCCAGACAACCAGTTGAGCGACTATTAGTTGTTCTCCTGTCAATCATACATTATTTTGTCTGTATATATTGTAGATGAAATAATACTTTTTTGTTTTTACTTTTAAAACAATCTTCTGCCTGTTGTTTTAATTTTGTGTTTTTCTGTGATTTATTAGGAAGAAGTTGGTGTGGTATGAAAAATGCACTGGAATTTTTTTTGATTTTTCAAGTAAAGATCCAATTAAAGGGCGTATCCTTTACATTCTCATATATTGTTAGTTCCTGGTTCCAAAAAGTGTTGTTACAGTCAAACATCATATACCTTTTATAAGGGACTGAAAGGAAGAAATTTATAAGTTAGAAAAAGACAAATTGAAACTGATGAAAATCCAGGTGCAAAATACAAACTCAGTATTTTGACAATAATGTTGTGTTAGAAAATAATATGCATATAATATTCTCAAACTTTTCAAAAAAAAAGTTCTCACTTTTGAAAAGGGTTTGATCTTAGACCATTTGATTTTCTCTGCGCTTAAAGAATAAATTACTTCTCTGAAAATATGACAAGTGCCCCTTAATCGACCCACAATTAGACCAAATGCTTACTGTGCAATGTTGACGAACATTAAGCAAAGCCATATTGGGCAGCTTATGAGCACTACGCAAAGCCTTAGCCAAAGCCAAAGCCACAGACAAACATCATGCAAAGCATAGTGTCATTGGTGGACTTTAATAAAGTGTCATTATCTTTTTTTCCTGTGGTTTTGTTCAGTCTTCGGAGATCTTATCAGGTACCAATGGAAGGCGGACAGTGTAATGTCTCAATTATTAGAATGACTTGTTTACACAACATCAACTTCCCATCGACCGCTTCTTCTTTGAAACAATAAAGGTCTTTTTCAATAACGCTAAGAAATAATTTATTTTCAAGACTTCTGTCTTACAGATCAAGTTACAACTTTTTAACCACTTCGAAGTTATTACTGCTAATATCTCTAGCTTGCCATGAATACATTTGCATAAATCCATAACCCCGCAGATCTGATAATCTTTCCAAATGGTCACCACAACTTCGGAAACCATTCTGCGAATAGATGTTAAATGGGCATCTGAAATAATTTAACAAGTGAAGCATAGGAATTCAGCTGGGACTTACTCACAACAACGTTTAAACATGAGAAACTTATAAATATAATTTTACTGAATTGTTTTATTTCAAACACTTGTTTTTTCCTGCTATACAGGAATATATTACTTTCATGGGTTTATAGTAGAGATTTCCACCTCAATGGATGGCCCAATTGATTTGGGTGATGTTGCAGCCTCTAATTTGAAATATGTTCTAATTTTTAGGGATATTTTACGTGACCATAAAATGATTCAAACAAGCTTCTTTTTTAGATAAGTGGAAACAGAAGTAAGAGGAGTTTTTACATAATAAGTACTGTTGTATGACTATTTTCAAATAGTGTTTCTAATACTATATTAAGTACACCATTGATATAGTATAGTAATATATTGTGTGCGTGTGTGCGCGTGTGCGCGTGCGCGCGCGTGTGTGTGCGCGTGCGCGTGCGCGTGTGTGCGCGCGCGTTATTGAAAAAGACACACACCCTTCGGGGAACGCCTTGTAGAATGCTCTTTCGAGCTTTAAATATCTCGGGGGGCAGGATCTTTTGGGGGTATGAGAAAGTAGCACACCCAGACACAAAATTAGATAAAACAATGATATATTCTGAAATATGGCACAAGAGACTCTTTACACTTGACACTCAAGTTGAAAATCAAATCAAAGAACTTACAACACACACACACACACACACACAAAATCTTACTTAATGATTTGCTCGTTATGTTGAGTCTTAATTACCTCCTAACACCCGTGCACGGATTTTTGCTAGGTTATTAAATTAAGTGAAATTGAACTTTCCCACACTCCTGGGATTGATTACCATTACACGTTATTTAGGATCTTATCGCTATTTTTACATTGATAATTTTCCTCGTTAATAATTTTACACACAATAAATGAGGAACTCTAATCAAATATTTACACAATTTCTAAATTGAATTCAATTGAAATTAATTCAAGGTTAATTTACGTCGCCGTGACTCAAATCTAAGGTGATCTTGCAAAGTTTAATGTTCTTATTCTTCGCTATCACTCCCGTCCAAATTCCGGTCTCCCCACTCTGGTTTTATTCAGATGCGGATTACCTTTGCAGCTGCCCAAGGCCCCGGGTTACGCACCGCCGTCGTCGTCGAGGTCGCCGCTCACCGCCGCCGCGCCGCCGCTCGCGTTTCCCAATGTCCTAGGAAGCCGTCTCCGTAGCCCGCTACCAAATTTCCGAACCAGTCTTCTATAGCTCTCGCCGCCAGATCCAGACACGCGCACGCGTATTTCTCAGTCTCTCGCGTGTGTTAATCCACGTGTCGCTCCACCAGCGCGTTGACTATCTAACACGGTTCACAGTCACGTTTACTACTCCACTCAATTCTCACTTATTTCAGCTCACGTTCTCACAGTCAACGTTCTCTTTAATTTATGCAGCCTCGTTACAATTTCAACTTGCTGCTTTTCGCCGCCTCAATGCTATAACGCTCTCCTCCACTACTGCTCGTGGTATCATTCACGACCCCGCGTCTTGACTACCGAAGTTACCTCTCACGTCGCCGTCTGATTCATGAAGAGGGCAACTCTTCGCCGCTCCGCTGTATAAATGCGGCTCTGACGTCATAGTACCCCCATGCGTACCGCCCCTACGTCGAGAGTACCCCGCCGCCGCTTCTGGCCGCAACCGACAGGTAGCGCCTTTTCCCTTCTCGGGCTGCTTTTCCGGTGTTCTTACGTACTTTCCGTCACCGCCGAAGTTGCGTGGGTGCTGTGTAGGTTTGTGCCCAGGCCACGAACGTCACAATATATATATATATATATATATATATATATATATATATATATATATATATATATAGGGTAGGATTCAAAAGTAATGAGCCTCACGTTATACTGACGCGTACGCACCCTGCAGCGCGCTCCGCTTTACAGCGACGGTGGTGGTGGGTTTTGGCTTCACAGCCCAACGCGGGTCAGTTGCCTCCCAGCTTTCGGAGTGGTAGCATCGGCCTAAACAGTAGCCCCTACACGGTGGTGCGTGACACGGCGAAATGGAAAGTTCGTTAGAGCAACGCCACGCGATCAAATTTTGCTTCCGGTTGGGCAAGTCTCCTTCCGAAACGTTCGCAATGCTTCAACAGGCGTTTGGCCACGAGTCTGTCCTATTCGCAAGTCAAAAAGTGGCACAAAGCGTTTCGTGAGGGCCGGGAACAGGTGACTGCCGAACCCAGGTCTGGACGCCCGTCGTCGGCCCGTACTGACGTCAATGTGCAGCGAGTGCGTGAATTTTTGAACACGGACCGGCGTTTGAGTCTCCACCAAGTAGCAGAAGCCTTGGACTTATCGGAGACAACGGTGCAACGCATTGTTACCGAGGACTTGCACATGCGAAAAGTCTGCGCAAAACTTGTGCCGAGAGTTTTGACTGAAGAACAGAAACAGAACAGAGTGATCCGATGCGAAGAACTGCTGCAAGTGTGCGAAGGCGATCCTGACTTTCTCGAAAAAGTGATAACCGGCGACGAAACATGGTCTTTTCAGTACGATCCAAAAACAAAACGACAAAGCGCTGAGTGGCACACCGCAAACTCACCCCGTCCCAAGAAAGCGCGGATGAGCAAATCGAAGTCGAAGACCATCCTCATCGTGTTTTTTGGAGTGATGGGGATCGTCCACTAGGAGATTGTCCCACCCCGCCAGCCGGTGAACGTAGCTTTCTACCAGGAAGTCCTGAAAAGGCTGAAAAGAAGCGTCGCGCGCAAGCGAAGGGAGATCAAGGACAGCTGGAAGCTTCACCACGATAAGGCCCCCAGCCACACTGCCTTCATTGTCATCGACTACCTGGCCAAAGTCAACGTTCCCGTGGTGACCCAGCCTCCCTACAGTCCGGACTTGTCGCCTCCTGACTTATTCTTGTTTCCGCGCTTAAAATATGCGCTAAAAGGAAAACGTTTCGACTCCATCGAGGACATCCAAGCAAATGTCAAGGCAGCCCTTGCAGAAATCTTGGGACAGGACTTCAGGGATGCCTTTGAGTCCTGGAAAAGCCGCCTACAGAAGTGCATTGATGCCGGAGGGGAATATTTTGAAGACTATTAGTCACTTGTACCGATCAACTCAATAAATCTGTGTTTTTGAACGAAGGCTCATTACTTTTGAATCATACCCTATATACATAATATTTTTCCTTTTTCGAGATGGTTGAGCGACCAATTTATTTAATTCTTGACCACTTACAATGGATTGACCTGAATGGTGTGCATAATATAGTTTTACAAACACCATTGCCTTCGAGGTGGGTCAGTCCATTTCCTGATTGGGGGGGGGATGCACGAAGGGCTCTCAGGTATTCCTTTCTTTCACCTGTCATCGTTCATTATCATTGTTTTATAACACCCCATCTCTTCTTCCTCTACTATTTCACTAACCCTCCCTGTATGCTGAAACGCCCACTCATGTGTTTGCCGTGCATGGCGACTTGTGTTGGGAGGGAATGTGTGACCTGGCGGTTGAGGGGCCTGTCTGTTTCCCAATTACTCTCCTTGTGCTACTTCTTGGAATTTAAGGATAAGTTTTTTTACGTATTTTGGGAAACATTCCTTGCAGGTCTCAATACACCTACTTTGGTTATGGTCTCTTCTAGACGGGCGGTCGGGAGCTAACCCACTCCGATGGAGTGTCCTCTTGTTGGGCTCGATGATGGGTGGGGAGCACGGGTATGAATCTGATATCCTGTTCATGGATAACATACCTTACCTCCCGCCCTCTTTTGTAAGAAAGAGGAGAGGTGAAACTGTGAACCTAGATAGTTTCTTTTGTAAAGAGTCTGATAGACCAACGAAGCCCCATTTCCTTGTCATGTGTAGAAACACTGGCGGAGCAATGAAGAGTGTAAGTCCCGTCAAACTGGTCAGAGAAATTGAAAAGTTTGGCAAGTTTAAGGCAGTGGTTCATCAGAGAAATGGCACAATCATATTCAAATGCCACAGACAAACAGATAATCAAAATTTCAGATCTCCAGGTGCATGTGTCCACCCACCCGACCTTAAACCTTTGCAAGGGTGTGGTGAACCACGAGGACTTTGCATCAGAATTGGAAGAAAACCTGAAAGCATTCTTTCAACCTTTTGGTGTGTCTTAACATTTACAGGATCCAGCGGAGAATAAATGGGGGACTCACCCCTACCTCAACGCTGATACTGACCTTCAACCATCCATCTCTGCCAGAGAAAATAGTATGTAGCTTTTACAATCTCTGTGTCAGGCAGTGTGTACCAAATCCTCTGCGCTGCTTTTAATGCCAGAGATTTGGCCATATGCAGCCCTGGCCGCTGCAGTCTGCATACACTGTGGAAAAGAATTGTGTTACAAATCAAACTGTTCCACAGATCTAAGGTTTGTAAACTGTTCTCGGAAGCGCCCATCGAACTCGAACCAGTGCCTCATCTTCTTGAAAAAAAGGGAGATCCAGAAGATCTGGACCTCAGAGAAAGTTTCCTTTCCTGAGGCCCGACGTCGGTACCAGATGCGTAACCCTGTGGATATGGTTCGAAGTTTCGCTGAGACCATGGGTCAACAGCAGAAGAAATTAAATTGCGAAACCCAGACACCGAAAGCTACCTCTGTGCGCGATGCTGCCTGTCAGGTGTCCTTTGAAGACATCGGTGGAGATGCAGATACCAGATACCTTGTCCCATCTGAAACAAAGAAGGAGACGAAAACTGTAAACGTTTCGACAAACACAAAGGCATCAAGCTGAGAAACCGAGGCCAACAGGTCCTATTTCTAGATCTAGGTTGCCTGCATCCTGTGTGGTCTTCCAACACATATGACTCTCTAATAGTTGTTAGGATGACTGCAGGGAACAAGGAGCCCCATGCATGAACCTGTGCATCACTCTTCAGCAGAGAAGGAAAAAGAAGAAAAACCTGACCTGATACATAACTCCCCTAGAATCAAAGAAACTTAACACCTAGAACTTATGGCTCTCCTTTCGTGGAACTTCAATGGCTTTTGTACTCGTTTAGACGAACTAAAGCTTATAATGTCTCTGCATATACCCGTTATCTGCCTGCAAGAAACACATCTTCCTGAGCACTCCCTTTCTCTTCGTGGTATTTGTTGTTAGAGGCTAGACATTGATGATGGCCTCCATGCCGATGGCGGAGTCGCTACATTTGTCACACACCCTGGTGTCAAAAGAAATACTCTTCAGTGTGAACTTCCGCAGTATTTCTATCACTATTTGCAACATCTATATCCCACCTGGACAAGTCATATCACAAGAAGAACTAGAAGACGTGTTTTCTCAGTTGCCCACCCCTTTTCTTATTGTGGGGGACTTTAATGCCCACAATCCCACCTGGGGTGGCACAAGGTCGTGCCCAAGAGGCAATATACTTGAAAATATTATTAACAACCAGGACGTAATTCTTCTGAATACTAGCAAAAGCACATGCTTTTCTGCGTCTGGTAACACTTTCTCGTTTGTAGATCTATCTCTCTGCAGTCCCTTTCTACAATCTTTGAGTGGACTGTCCTTGGGGACCTACATGGCAATGACCACTTCCCCATTCTGGTGAACTTCGATATTCCTGACCTAAACGTTACTCGCCCTCCTCGCTGGCTAATCCACCTAGCTGAGTGGGAAACATTTGAGAAAGAAATACAGATATTGGAAAACTGCCCAAACAAAATCGATGCTATGGTTGCCCATTTTACTGATGCCATTTTTCATGTGGCCTCAATTACCATCCCTTAGTTGTCAGGTCGCCCATGGCATCCCCCCTGTGCCATGACTGAATGCCGAATGTCACCGAAGTGCGTGATCGGAAGCAGGCGTTGGCAAAGCTTAGTAGGTTCCCAACCATGGATAACCTGATAAATAATAAAAGATCCTGAGCCAGAGCTAGATTGACGGAAAAGAAGGCTGCGTCCTGGACAGTTTATATTTCGTCTCTCTTGCCATACGCCCCCTAAAGTAATGTGGCAAAAGGTCCGACATATCAGTGGAAGACTCCTTTCGCCATCTGTCTCAGAGCTTCTGGTAAATGGCAATCTTCTTACGTCTCCAGAAGATATAGCCCAAGAATTGGCTTCTTACTACAAGCATATCTCTAGCTCCGTACACTATTCTCCTGGCTTTCAAAAAACAAAAGAAGAATGGAAAACTGCATATTAGATTTCTTGAGTCGTGTGGAGGAAGATTACAATGCTTTTTACTGTCCATGGATGTTCTTTCAATCCCTTCAAGTTACCACCCAATCTCACTCAAGCTGTGCGTGAAAGCTTTTAGAGTGAATTGTAAACACACGTCTGGTCTGGCTCCTGGAACAAAAGAATCTATTTACACCTCTTCGATGTGGCTTCAGGAAGTTCAGGTCAACCATGGGCCACTTAGTCACCATTACCCCACAGATCTCCACTTCCTTTTTGTGCTACATCAACACCTGGTTGCAATTTTCTTTGATATAGAGAAAGTGTATGATACCACCTGGAGGTATGGCATTCTTTGCACCTTACTCTCTTGGGGCCTTAGGGGATGGCTCCCTTTGTTTCTAGTAGGTTTTCTTTTGTAAAGATCTTTCCACGTTCGCCTTGGTGACACATTATCCTCAAGTCACCAGTTAGATAATTGCGTTCCCCACAGATTGATTCTGAGCATCACTCTGTTTGCCATTGCTATCAATAGAATTGCATTAGTAATTCGTGAGCCTGTGAAGGCATCACAGGTTGTTGAAGACTTTGCCATTTTTTGCTTTTCCAAGAGCATACCAGTTATTGAGAGGCAGTTACAACTTGTGCTCAACAAATTGCAGGAATGGAGTGATGAAACAGGATTCAAGTTCTCCACCTCAAAAACCAACTGCATGCACTTCTGCAGAATTCATCACCTCCATAATCATCCTGATTTTTTCCTGGGGGGTCATGAGCTTCCATTTGGTGCATCCGCAACTTTCCTTGGGCTTACATTTGACAAGATCTTAACTTGGCAAAAATATCCTTAAACTACAGGGCCTATGTGTCTCTCCTTTAAATCTCCTTTACACTCTTACTGTTAGCTCTTGGGATGCTGATCATGTGTCCCCCTTGCGTTTGTATAGGACCCTCATCCGCCCTATTTTGGATTATGGATGCGTAGTGTATGGGTCAGCGTCTCCATCAACCCTCTGGCCATTAAATACCATACACAATGCCGGTATAAGGATCAGTACAGGTGCCAGCTGCAAGAGTCACATTGAATAGCTCTTGGCCGAAGCTGGAGAACCATCTCTGAACCGAAGGCGAGATATTTAGATTGCACAAAATTATCCATTGTGGACACTCCCTCACACTAAGCATTCCTCCACCCAGCCCACCTGATTTTGTATGCACTTTGACCATTGTTACCCCATTCACTGGGAATCCGTCTGCATATGCCTTTACAGGAGCTTAATCTAAAATTGCCCATCCCTGTGACACCCCCCCTCTCCAGCCTTGTTTCCCTTTGGAAACTCTACTGGCCCAAAATAGACCTTAGATTGCCTAACCTCCCTAAATCCTCAACTCCCCCCAGTACATTCCTTCCGGAATTTCAGGCGATAAAATCTATGTACCTTGGCCATTACTTCATGTACACTGATGGTTCCTCCCAAAACGGCAAAGTATGATATGCCTTCTGCTGCTGTAGTGCCACGCAATGTTTTAGGCTCTTCGTGCAGCGTCTATACTGCAGAGAAGTATGCGCTCTTGGAGGCACTTAAGTTTGCTGAATCAATGTCATTAAGGAAAGTAGTGATCTGCAGCTAATCCAAAAGCACTCCCGAATCCATCTCTTCCTTCTCATCTTGTGATCCTCTGGCAATGAACATCCTACATTATATCCATCATTTATTGGTTCGCCGGTATATCTTAATATTTTGTTGGGTTCCTGGCCACATGTGAATAAGAGGAAATGATATAGTTGACCAGGCAGCAAAGAGCGTGAGATATCTTTACAGTCCCCAAAGAAGACACTAAACTCTTTATCAAATGCTCTGTTCTCAGTGAATGGCAGAGTGGCAGAACTCAGATGTTTAGCTCACAAGTATCAAGGATTCCATAAATCTATGGTCTTCCTTATCTTCTGATGCTAGCCACGAGGAGATCATTTTAACATGCCTTCAGATTCACTGCTATTTTTTCAATGGATATCTCCTCCACAGGGCCCACCCCCTATGTGTGAATACTGCAAAATAGATCTTACTGTGGAGCATGTACTCTTGCACTGTGGTAAGATAAGAGAGCCAACCGCCAAAGGCACCACCTTGCTAGAACCCTAGCAGAGATCCTTAGAAGTGATGAATCTTCTCTCTGCAAGCTTTTTGCAAGAGACTAACTTCAACAGCCTTATCTGAGGGAAGATGATACTGCCAATTATTTGGCTCTTAGTCTGAGATTTTGAAGTAATTATCCGGCTCTTTTCTGCCAAATCCTCTTTTATTAGGACACGTTCCTTTTCAGTTATACTTTGCTTTCCATTTAAAATTTCAATTTTTTTTAGCTTGGCACTGCAACATTGCATACTGGTTTTAAAATAATTTGACACAGGCGCCATTGACCTTAGCTGTTGAAGTGCTCGTAAACTCAATCAATCAATAAGACAAACACTATTTGAAAATAGTCATACTACAATAGTTTTTATGTAAAAACTCCTCTTAGTGCTGTTTCGACATAACTAATACGGTAGCTTGTTTGAATGTTTTTGTGGTCATGTCGCTCACTTTCAATACATTCTTTTACACTGTATAGTAACTTTAGCAGATTAGGGTGTGTTCACAGCAAATTGCATGATATCTTTGAATAGATTGTCCATGCATACGTATTTTGGGCGTAGTTGTTTCCACTTCAGCTTCCTTTTCTTCTTCTGCTCCGTCCACTTCACTTCTTTCTTTGCACTCCAAATTGTCATTATATATGCAGCCAATTCAAAAACATCATGTGTTGCCAGATTTTCATTGCTTGCAATGAAATGTTCTTAAATGACACCTGGTAGGTTATTAGTCCCATGCATTGCTGCTATTGCAGTAATTATGTGTGCTTCATTCATTATGTCAGATTCATAATCTTTCCCAAAACCTGACTTCTGAAAGCATTTCAACATAATCTCTCTCTTGATTTGCTTTATTGACAGCCCTACCCAATTTACAGCATCTAAGATTGATACATCTCACCAAAGCATCTATTATCAAGCTCCTTAACATTATAAATAATTATACGAAAGGGATCCAGGAAATAACAACCGTTCGCGCATACCCGCCGTGCAGGTGGCTCTCCTTCCTTGTTTGAAGGTCAACTGGCTTCCTTTACACGTGTTCTCATAATGTTGTGAGTGCTGGTTGCAACAAGTCACCATTGTGCATTTTGTGTTACTTCAAAATGAACAACATGATTGATAATCCCGCTGACTGTGAGGTGAGGAGTGTGATTCGATTTTTGAATGCCCAACATTTGAAACGTACAGAAATTTACCGGCAATTGAAAGAAGTGTATACTAAGTGTATGGTATGAATGAAAGAAATGTGAGAAAATGGGGCGAAATGTTCAACAGTGGGCAAATAAATGCCCTCGATGAAACTCGACCCGGACACCCATCACTCATCACAGAAGACCTGAAGACTAAAGTGAACGACAGAATCTTGCAAGACAGGCGCACATCACTCGACAAATTGCATATTGCCTTTCCTGACATCTCTCGTTCTTTGCTTGGTGAAATTGTGTCGCAACATCTTGGCTACCACAAAATCTGTGCACGATGGGTTCCACGGCAACTGAGTGAGCAACACAAAACTCAGAGAATGTCTGCTGCATTGACATTCTTGATGCGATATCACACAGATGGAGATGCCTTTCTTAATCAAATTGTGACTGATGATGAGACCTGGGTGTCTCACAACACCCCAGAGACCAAGCACCAATCACGTGAGTGGCATCATTCCTCATCACCCAAGAAACCGAGAAAAGTCAAACAGACTCTCTCAACACCAAAAGTCATGGCTACTGTCTTTTGGGATCGCAAAGGTGTTCTTTTGCTGGATTTCATGCCAAAAGGCACTACGATCAATGCAAATCGTTATTGTGAGACTTTACGAAAACTACGGCAAGCCATCCAAAACAAGAGGCGAGGAATGCTTTCGAGAGGAGTTGTGCTTCTTCACAACAACACCCACCCGCACACTGCTGCTTCAACTCAAAAATTGCTGGATCAATTCGGTTGGGAAATCTTTGATCATCCGCCCTATAGTCCCAGACCTTGCTCCCAGCGATTTTCACCTTTTCACTAAGCTCAAAGACTTTCTAGGTGGTACGCGTTTTGGAAGTGATGAAGAGTTGAAGAAGACAGTGAACACCTGGCTTAATGAACTGGGGCAGAGCAGTGCAACACGGGAATTCTAAAGCTAGTGAACAGATACGACAAATGTTTAAATGTAGGTGGTGATTATGTAGAGAAGTAAAGAAAGCTTCAGTTATGTAACAGACTTTGTTTTTTCAAATAAATATTTTTTTTTTAAATTATTACATCAAAACGGTCGTTATTTCCTGGATCCCCCTTGTGTTATTGCTTCTTTTCATACTATCAGTAATTTCTGCTAAAGTGTCTAAATTAACCCCAGTTGATGTCTTTGAATTCGTTACTTTTGGATAATTTTCCAACTGTGACTCTAGATTTAAGTTGAGAAAAGAAATTTTCATAAAGCATAAGGTTTTAGTCTTCTGTAATATTCTTAGTGCCATTTTTCAGTTCTACCATTAAGGGACAGAAAAAATTGTGAAAAAAATGTATTTTGGGTGGCAATAGATGGCTGCTGGGAAGAGGGTGGGGCAAAACCGAAAAGCTAGCCCATACCAAAAAAAATTAGAAAAGTAAAAAGTAAAAGTCTGTGCCATTCTCTAGCACCGCCCATTAAAAATAGTTTTGTACAATCCATATATTTAAAACAATAAGGTGTTCTGCCATGGCTTCGTTTAGAGCTTCTACTGAACCGATTGTAGTATTTTTTCCTTTAAATGGAAGAATGTGATCCCTAGATGTGTTATCAGATATTGTTTGTGTTGATTCACCAACATTTACAGTGTAAATTAATTAATTAAATTATTCTTTAATAGTACGATTATCAATAGTCAATTGTTTTCTTCCAAAGGATGGCTGTTTCAAATTCGATATATGCGAGTTCATGGTGGTGCTGCTTGATGTTTTGTTTTGATTGTTGAAATTTATTTACAATTCGTCAAGGTTTTGTTTCAGTGTAATAATTGCATTGTGGTGTTGACAGTGTACATGTATTTGCTTTTGTGGTGTATTTTGTAGAGAACATTCTGACAGTGGGTTTTGCTTGGTTGTACTGAAGTAGTGAAGTTGTTCACAGGTTATGTCGAATTCCGAATTGTCCTTGCGCCCCAAAAGACGCAAACGTACATTAACTGGACGCAGGGGAAGAGAAAGTCAGCATAGGTGTCGTGATAGTGAGGTCATTTTGTTTTCTGTTGGGTCGTTGTCTATGAAATGTCAGTTTTGTTCTGCTTTGTACTTTCTATGTGAGAGAGATTCTGCAAACGAGTTTACTCTGTGTTGCTTAAATGAGAAAATAAGTTTACCTTCGAGCAATATGCCAGAAAAATCAAACAGTTGTTTATAGGAGATGATGACACATCAAAAAACTTTAGAAATAATATCCGTCAGTATAATGGTGCTATTTCTTTTGTGTCATTTGGTTTGGATATTGCATTATTACCTGGTCATGGGCCATACGTGTTCAAAATTTTGGGAACTCCACAACACAGAATATCTTTTTTATACCCAGAAGATCCAAACAATGCAACGTATTGTGAACATTTGTCTGGGCACAATATTTTACATTTATCTCAGACCTCACCATCAAATTTTGACGGGTTCTCACTAGTTTTTTTATAAAAACAAGTACTTAACATGTAATTTTTGCTTCAGATTATGCGATTTATTTGTGCTTATTTTGTTTCTATGTTTGTTACATGCATTTGTTGTTGGCCTCTGTCACTTCATGCTTCATTGCACTGGCTCTCCAACCTATGTGAAAAGTTTTTTTTATATAGTTTTTGCCAGTGAAGTGTTAGATTTGTGAATTCGTTGGTGATCTATTCATTGAAGTGTCTCTAGGTAAGATGTTTTCACATTATCCAGAGTGTGAATACTATAAATCTTGTTCATTGGTATTAATTGTTTTTTTTTCAAATTTACTTGTTAATCTCCTATATTATTTCAGTAGTATACATACCTTTTGGAGCTCTCACACGCAACCAATCTTAATAAACGAGGTCTCTAAAGAATGAGAATTTCACAGAGAAATGTCGAATTGTCCTTTAACTTTAAAAATATGAAGGATTTGATTTAAAAAACGCATTAAATATTAATGCCAAATGGAACCCGCAGCACTCGGTTAGTTATATCCTTAACTCCTAAACAAAATGTTCTAGGGTCTTAAAAACGAAAATATTGAGGCCAAAAGCCTCAAAGAAACGTTCCTCACATGGTAATCTACAGGATGAAATATTTTTGGCCATTCTATTAAACTTTTGTCAATTCGGTGCTTATTGATGCTACACATACATGGAGGAATACAGAATATATATTCCTCAATGACCTATATTTCAGCCCTTGGTGCTGGTGGCCATCTTTGTGACATCACACTGGGAATGCTTAGATTCCTCCATCTTATAATTACGCTTTCTATGTACACCATGGTTTACACAGACTGACAAGGTTTATTTGGTTAATTATTAATTCAAGATTTGCTCTTGCGACAACAAGAAATACTATCACCAGTTGGTTGATACCGGTGAAGGTTGTTTCAAACGCGTGTAGTGCAACCATTCATTTAATATTTTGTCGTGGTCTAAAAGTGTTGGGTTCCTAATTGTGGAGGGAACCACGATGGAAACAGACATGTTCCCATGTTTCAATTTCACGAAACCCTTTGGAAAAATTAGGGTGAGGTTTAACATGCGAGAGTTCTCGCATGGGTATGCTAGTACTTTCTTAGTTCCAATCGGTCTTGAGATGTGGGTATGTTTGATTGGCGACTTGAGGCCCATTGTTATTTATTATCTAGAAACTTACCTGAGTCATTTTAACAGTATTTTAAGTTATTTGAGCAAGTGTCACATTTTTAGCTGTCATGTTTAAGCACACAATAACTGTAATGTCTTGTGCTATCTTTCGGTACTTTAATTCATGTGCAATTTTATGATTTTTCTTCAGATGTAAAAATTTTGTTTTTCTAGCTTCTGCCTAATGGTGTGGTCACAACTGGACCACAAAACTTTGTGGCTCTCTAAATATTCAATTTAATGTGAAATATAATGTGAAAGTATTAGATATTTGATTGTCTATAATTTCATTGGAATCCAAATGTTATTTTAAAATATTAGGACAATCATTAGGAAAAATAATTAAGTTTTATATGTTATCGTAAGGTATTTAATTAGTAATAGTTATTTATTAGGAATTACTGTATATAATCTTTCATGCGGACTCAAGTTGCCATACAATGCTGTGACATGGCAGTATCAGAAGTTATTCTGAGAATTTCATTGTTGGATGGGAGAGGATAAGATATCTAATATAAGGGCTTTATTAAGGTATAATAAGGCTTAATAAAATATAAGGGTTTTATTTACTTAATGTTAATGTTACACCGTCTCTAAATTCAACAAAATGGTTCACTGCATTAAAGTCGGGAAATCAATAAATACATACACACGCACACATGGGCAGAAGATGGAAATTATGTAATGATATCGTAGTTACATACTATGCATTCATAAGGAGATACATTGGATTGCCTTCGGTTCTGGATGTTCAATTTATATGTGAAATTATCCTTGCTTGTCCGTACAATGTGCTACAATTATTATAACAGGTGAGGTTTATTCATGTTGCTTCTTGTAGTAGAAGTAGTAGTAGTAGTAGTACAAAGAAAGTGCTACTGTTCCTCACTATCAAAATTATTGCAGGTGCTTTGAATTTGTTTGGACTTCAAGTGATGCCTGATGTAAGGACAGAAATTGCAATATTATATTTTGTAACTCAAAAGTAGTTTTTAAAGCCTCACATTGTTAATATTTGCGTTACGGGTATTTTTGCATTTATGAGTACAAATGTTTCAGGTGATCCCTTGTGAAGTTTAAAAAAACTCAAATTTTTTGTGAAAATAAGAAAAATTGTGCATTTTCAGAAATACTCAAACAACATTTTATCAAAACATAAATCCACATTTTTCAATGAAAATTTGCTTATGGACCACATTTTACTCTTCTATAATGTTCTTAAAGTGACATTTTAAATTTATAAGGGAACTTACAAATTGAAAAAAATGTGAAAAAATGTCTTTGTGGCACCAATGGGTAGCAGCTGGGAAGAGGGTGGGGAGAAAACCAACAAGCTAACCCAGACTAAATGGATAGGGAAACTAACTAGGTAACGGAAGTCTGTGCCAATTTGTAACACTACTGGTTTCATTTCTTCGTTCCAGAATACACCCCTTTCCAATTTTGTTTTTGTTTACATCTCAATGCTTCTTATGCTGTCTTCTGTTTCAAGCTTTTCCATTTTCTAATTAATTTCTTTTTGTTTCAGGTTTAAAATTTTATTTTGAATTCTCTTGCAATAGCGTTCTTGTACTCTTCTTGCAAGAGCTGCATTTTAAACTGCTCCTTTACTTTTATTTGGGTTTTTGTATGTTGCATAACTAACTTGCTTTCTGGTAGGTTAAAGTCTCTTTCAATATACTTTCCTGTATACTCAAGTACTTTTCATTATTGGTCCTGTGTATTGTTTGATGATTATATAGACTATAAATGGTGTGTTTCCTCTACATTTTTTGTGCAATTGTGATTGTTCTTAGGTTTGAACCGTTTATTATTATCAGGTTGCATATACACAAGTCTATCCATCAGGACTTTTCCTTTTGTAGTTTATTCATATTTCTCTTTCTGAGCCTACAAATGGCTTTATTTCAGTACTGGCCACTTCTGAATTAAAATCTCAGGGTGTTATCAAAAGATCTCTCTGGTATATTTTGTCTAGTGTTTCTTGCAGTTTTTTATCTCTTCCGTTTTAGTTGTGGATTCCTGCTAGTGTATATGCTGATTCACATCCATTCTCATTTACTACAATCATTAGAGATCCATTCACATTTTAGTATATTGTCCTTTGTCAGTTCTGAGGCTGCTCTTTCATCTTCTAGCTTTTGAATATGTATTACATTGTGATCCATTTCATTTCCTTTTAATCTGTTCCTTTCTTTTTTATTGCTGTCATTTTGCAATGCAATTTTGGTTTATCTTTGTCTTATTTCCCATAAGAATTCTTGTTTCTTATACTATAATCCTTTCTCACATTCCAAGTTGCAGTCTTTATGACATCTTCCATTTTGAAAATACACAAGTACATTTTTTTCTTATATTGTTTCTATGCAATTATTGTTCTTTTCTCATTTTTGTTCTAATTGCAATTATTGTTAATTCTAATTTTTAAATGTGAATATGTTTCCTTAATGATAAATAGTTGTTCAGAATCTAGGAACAAAGTATCTTAGTACCTTTTCGGTTGACAAGAACAGCAATGTCGAGAAGGCACTGTGGCTTGAAAGTACCAATGGTGGTGCCTTGCAATGTACTCAGCATTCTTGACTTGAAAATCCAATTAAATGACATAATTGATGCTCTGTGTGTAATGCCATGTCAATTGTGTGTAATGCCTTGATGGAACCTTATTTTTTCCTAAGATTTTTAAGATTCTAACTTAGCAAAAACAAAAATCTGGAGAAGGAAACAAAATTGACGAATAAATATACAATGTAAAGTAATATCTGGAAACTTAGTTTGATGGTAAGGTCATCTTGTGAAAACTTTATTAAAAAAGAAATTTGATGTGATTTAGTCAGTGGCCTGTGGGATAATAGTTTCTGGAGGTATCCATGACTCCTTTAGAAACACTAAATAAAATACATAAGAAAATACTGTAATGTAATGATTCTTACACTCCAAACAAATTTTTTGACTGTAATCCTTCTATGTACAAATATTTTTTTCTAGAAATGCTTTATTGATAAATTTAATTTCAAAATTTGCTACCGGAACTCCACTATTACAGCATCACTGGCAGATTCAGATGGTCCCCCCTTGAGTTTTCGTTTACCTTCTTTATTTGGCAAAATTGATTTAAATATTTATTTGCTTGAATTATGTAATTATTTAAACAATAATACAGTATAGTATCATCTACAGTACGTAAATAATACACAAAATAATAACAAATGTTTATCATTTAACAAACTTTCAGAGTCAATCTATGTGCTAGATCATCCAGTACAATAACGGTGAAACACAGACTATTTCACTATGTCTACACAATAAGAGAGAAAGTTTCATTACATTTAGTTATTTAATTTTTATAATATACTATGAACAGGATCACAAACAAGGTTTACCTAATGTAAGTGTAACTCAAAATATGTATTAATCCTTGCTGGGTGGCCAACTTCTGAAAATCTAGGTAAAGTTGGTGAATTTCATTGAAGTGGAAATGTTAGGGAGAAATTAGGGAATATTTAAAGTAAACATTTTTTACTATTAAAAAATTATTTTCCCTTAAATGACATTGGTACTCTTTCTTGGCATAATTTTTATTTGATAAGTAAATGTTAATTTTGTCTTTTTGAAAAGTGATATTTAAGAAATAGGTTGCTTTTGTACTTATCATAGTATTTAAATAATGTGAAAACATACTCTTCAAATTTTGTTGGGGGGAAAGTAAAAATAATGAACTGAAAAAGTATGGTCACCCTGCCTTCTTATACCACATTGTATTGAGTATTTGGCTATTTAATAATAATTGGCTATATTAATAAACAAAATATTGCAACTGGCAACACAAGTAGTTCTCAGGAGAATTTGAATTCAGCTCTGGATCCAGCTGGTTTTCCCAGAAGTGTTTGAACTTTGTTTCAAGGGAATTTCTCATCATGATTCAAAACATCCTGAAGTTTCCTGCATTATTTCCTGTTTGATACTTTACAATTTCTGTATGAATGTTCTACAAAGAACAAGAATCTACTTCTAGGTTTTATGCATTAATAAAAATTCAGAAAAAAATAGTTAAATCTTACTGTCATTCAATTTAGATCTTCCAAAACTTTAATAAAATATTAAACAGCTTTATCTGCTTCAATTGTCTAAAGTCAAACTGACAAAACTGTTCTAATAATCCATAGTCTCCCGTTAACTACTATTAACATAAGTATTACCATTCATAGGTTTAATAGACAAATGTAATATTGTAATTACAGGATGACATTATATAGTTATAATTATAGAAATTTGTACAAAGTTGATAAAAGTTTCTTATTCACCAATCTTGTAATAAGTTATGTTACTTGTAAATAACTTATTTCAGCAATCTCTTGGAAACTCCTAACACTGTTAAACTTATTGAAGGGATCAGAGAAAAAAAAGTGAACTTCACAATCAAAGAATTATCACACAAACTTTATTTTACAAAAAGCATGTAAATTATGCACTGCGTTTTTCAATTATATCAAATTCCAAGGGAATTTTTCTGATTTCTTTTTAAAAAATCTTCCATTTCCCTGATCTACATTCCCTTTTGAGTTTATATTAGTGATTGAAAGGAATTTTAGCATTTGGCAATGCCATTAAATAAGACTCCCACAAATTATATAGATAACACTTAAAATCCACAACTGTAAATTAATAGCAAAAACCATCCCAAAAATGACTTGTGACTGCTGATTACATGTGCAACAAAAAGGTAGGTAGCAAAGTAGGAGAACAATTAACTTTCAAAATTTAAAAAGAAAAAAAAATTATTGTGCCTTTGCAACACATCTGTCTTGGGCATTGAGCCTATTGCTTCCCTAGGAAAGTAGGTGTCATTAAAATTTACATTATGCATGAACTTTTCCTTAAAATACTGATAATGCATGTCAGTTGGAATATCTCATGAACCATTCCTTCAACATTAAAAGAACAATTGTATGAAATTTGAATTGCCCATGATTTTTTTTTATTAGTGTGGAAATGCAGAATTATTACCCCAGAAAATTTGAATTGTCCAAAATGTGTAGAATGAGTTTAAGTGCAGACGTTTTCAAATACAAATATAATTTTATGGTTACATTGCCATTAAAGTAATATTACAGTTTGTGATGTAAAATTAATGTGATAAGGGCAAGAGAGCAACTGGAGCTATTTGTGTGGAAGGAAAAAAATTTAACACAAAATTACAGGATCAACAATTATCTTCTGCTAGATGGGACAGTCTCTAAACATTAATCTTTGTATTATACACATTGTACATTGCTATCTAAGCCTATGATAAGGGTTGTCACATCTTCAATGATTTATAAATTACAATGAGTAAGATTTTTAACTAAATTTACATACTGCACAAATATAAATTTCCTGAAGAAAAAAAGCAACAAAATTTAACTTTGTTGCTTTCTAGAGAAATAAATTAGGTAAGTAACATTATTTCTTTAAATAGTCCAATCCAAATAATTGAATTATCCACATTTGTGAAACAAGGATTTCAGTTCTGGGTATTTATTTTTAACAATGCAACCACATGGATAATGTCTTTTCAAATTGCTAGTTCAATTCATCTTTCCAATCTTCTGAGATTCTTTAGCCAATCATCAAAATGAATTAAGTACTAAAATAAATAAAATAAAATAATTATTAATACTGTTTTTGTTAACGTGCAAGAAATCAGTCTTCATGAAGATTTTGAGCAGTAGATGAGACAGTAGGATGTTGGGTGGCTGATTTTCTTGGTAAAAAATGTGCTAGAGCACTGTTTTCTGGACTGTTCTGTAGTAGTCCATAAACTTCAATGAAACCAAGATATGCCACACCAACTGTAGCAGCAATGGTGACAAGTATGATTAGAATGGCCAGAACAAAGCCACACAAAAGAACGGAGCCCACTGTCAGAAGTGTCCCTATAGGATCAGAGAGGCTGTTAGGTCGTTGTCGAGAAGCTATTGTTAGGCTTGTATTGGATCAGCTACTTCTACTCTGGTAAGTGGCACATAATAGATATCAAAACACAAGACAAACCTTCAATAACAATGAAGCCAGCAAATGTGAAGAGAACTGTCAAGATTGCAAAGACAACAAACATGAGAACTGGAATTCCACACGATATAGCCACAGCAATTACTACCACAGTTAAAATAGGATGTTGTGCCAAATAAATAGCAGCTTCATCCATCATCTCATATATGTGAAGATCCGTCATCAATTTTCGCCCACTGGCTAGAAGTCTGTCTCCTGAAACACATATGTATGTAAATAACCTCGATGAAGTACACAAATATGCGTATTACAATACTTACGTAGCATATTGAGGTACATAACAACAGTCGATCTAAAATGTTCTGCCTCTGGGCTGGTTGCGTGTTCCCTTGGTGGAGGCTTAAAAAAGAAGTCAATTTGTTTTATTTGATGTACAAAATGTCATTGAAAATAACAATATGACATAACATTTGGAGTGCTTACCTCTTTTGGAACACTAACGCACATTAATACCAATTAAATGTTCACACAAATATTACTGAAAAACATGCAAAGTGCAGAAGAAAGGACTCCAAATTAAAAACAGTCAGTGTGCTAACACTTGTTACAGAGTCAAATAATTTTTAGAAACTCTGCCGAGGACGATATGTGTTGTTAGTTTTGGCCCATTAGACATTACCACAGAGCACAGCATGGAAGCACAGTTTGTTTATTCGCATTACACGGCAATTACAATGCATGCGGGTATGACATTTCATTTGTTATGGTTCCCAGGCCGGGTACATGCGTGCTTCGCTTGGTTCCTTTCCATGTACAGTTTCACGGAAAAGAAAAATGCCAAGAATATTGAACAATTTAAATTCGATTGTGTAATTATTGATTGATCTGTTCTTGTTTTGTTTTATGATATACGTACTTAGCGCTACGCGCCAGTGGTGCTGTATTATTATTCACACTTTTGGATTGACGCAATCATACATCATACTATCTAATCATCGTGGGGATAGTCGGAACTCAGAATGTAGCACTCGGAGATGCTGTTGAACCGTGATGAACCGCGGAACAGATTAGCTTTCCTTTATTCTTGCCGCGAATGAACTGCGGGAAGATGCAGAATAGACGCGCTTATTGATGCGGTTACTTTCAGAAGTTTCAAACAATTTTCTAACGACATTGCCACTAGATAACGCAGAAGCGTAATATATATTTTCGTAATATATTTTCGCTTATTACTTTATTGTGGTCATGATCTCCGAGGCCTCCATGGAAATTAATTCAGAATTTCTAGTTTTTATAGGTTTCCCCATTGAAATACCAATACATTTCTGGCACAATCTCATGTGGTAGGTAAAAGGCAGATTATCATTTCTGCAGTTTTTTCTGGCTAAACCTAGCAACCCTAACGAATTATCAGCTTCAGTTATCGTTTCAGAAGCTGACTCAGAATCCGCATGACGTACACTGCATTTTCTGCAAGCGGAATTAGTGGTTACCTCGACCGTGATTCATTGCGGTCGATTTACAGACAGTTCCCGATGTTTGTGTTGTGCGCGCAACGAGATTCCTGAATAATTGGAAACATATTGCAAAGGCAACTGGTGGGATGATTAGTGGCCCGCTGCAAGCGAGGTCGCGTGTCAGCAGCGCCGAGCAGCCACAGGGCGGACGAAGAAGAGAAACGCATAAGAAAACGTAAAGGCGAATTGTCGCCTATTTTCCAGATCGGCTGGGCTGGAGCACCGCCGTCACTCTGAAGCGGAGCTAGGCGCAAGATGGCGACCGTCTTGCGGTCGTGTTCGTGTTGTCTTCAGTTTAAGTTAAGCCCAGAAGAAATAGAACAGAGACATAAAAGTCAAGAAATTGACAGATTGTTGGAGAAAGAGAAGCAAGCTCTCAGACGGCAAGTTAAATTGCTGTTACTTGGTGCTGGTGAGAGTGGAAAATCGACTTTCCTCAAACAAATGAGAATTATCCATGGGGTAAAGTTCGAACCAGAGTTGCTTAAAGAGTATCAGCATATCATTTATCAAAATGTATTGAGAGGCATGAAGGTTTTAGTGGATGCTCGAAACAAACTGAACATCCCTTGGGGAAATTTGTCGAATGCAGATTACGGGCACGAAGTTCTGAAATCTGATAATAGTGCAATATTAGATGCCAGACTTTTTCTGAATTATGCCCCTTTAATTCGTAGTTTGTGGCAAGATTCAGGAATTCGAAGAGCATTCGAAAGACGAAGAGAATTTCAAATGGTGAGTGATCTTTTTGCTGTAAATGAGAGCATAATACCAGTATTTTATATTTTAATGGTCTCTGCAGAAAATCTAGGTGTATAATTTTTATGGCCAACTTCTAGTAATTTAGCTCTTGATTGTTTATGTTTATAAGAATATATCAAATATGTGCTTTACATTTATTCTGAGAGAAATGAAGTTTGTTTTTGACATTTCAAAGAATGTACTGTTTCATTTACATTTCAGATTGATTCTCTTCCTTATTTTTGTGATAATTTGGAAAGGATTGCTAGAATGGTAAGTTTAATATGAATGTAAGGCAAATCTGATAATGAAACTAATTATATTTGGAAATACTGTACTCTTAATTTTTTTTCCAGGACTATATTCCAAATCACCAGGATATTTTGCATGCCAGAAAAGCAACAGAAGGTGTATCAGAAGTAGTAGTTCACATAAATGACATTCCATTCAGATTTGTGGATGTTGGAGGACAAAGATCCCAGAGGCAGAAATGGGTTCAGTGTTTTGACAGTGTCACATCAATTTTATTTCTAGTCTCCTCTTCAGAATATGATCAAGTCATCTGGGAAGACAAGTATGTTGTTTTTAATTTATTTTCATAGAAATATAAATGTATTTGTTTTTTAAGGTCTAATGAAGGGTCAGGAATCCTCTGTATGGGAATTACCCCCCAGTTCTGCATCCAACAGATTTAAGAAACAAAAAAACTTGAAGTTTGCAGATTATGACATTAACGGATTACTGCAATACAAATTACAATTGTGCTTAGCTAGGAATCTGTGTCCAATCCCCAATAAATCCATTTTTTTGTGATCCAATAGGACCCAAGTTTGTAATGTGGGACAGGGTAGTTCTGTGGGGTCATGAGTTTTGGGGGACAGGTGGAGCCCAAATTATGTTTCTTAAGCAAGAATTCCACAAAATGAGATGTTTTTACACTTTATTACAGTTTTGTCAGGTTTAATTCTTTTGGGTGCTCCCATTCAATAGCATGGGTATTCAGAAGAATGCAGAAACCGAACTTGTATATAAAATTGAATTGTAGGGAAAACACAGAAATAGTCTTTCATGATAAAATTAAAAGGACTGATTTTCCATGCAGTTCGATCTCTATGCTTAGCCACATTGGCCTTCTTAATTTTTGTTTTGCCCTGCATTTTAATGAATGGAGTCTAGCCCTTGGAAGATTGTAGGAGAGGGTGAGGGGAAGTCCTCTCACTCTGTCTCCTCGCTCTCTCCCCTTGCTCTTCCCTCTCCTCTCGCTGTCTCTCTCTCTCCTCTCACTCTCTCCCCCCTCGGTACTGAAATAATGATGGTGATTGTTTTGCTTTCTTCTTTCCTTCCTGTACTTATTTTTGAGTGGCTCGCAACTGTAAGTTCTTAGCTTCTCAGTTGTTCCAACGTAATATTCTGCCTATGGTTTTAAATTTAGGAGGCAACGCTAATTTTTTGAAGAGGGAGAGATCTTGAAAGTCGTGCTGCATTTTTAATTTTTTACTATGAGTCATTAGTTTTTACAATTTTATATCTATTTTATTCAGTATTCTCAAATTGAGGGTACTCTTGACAATTACATTTTTTAATTTTAAATTAACATCTGTGGTTTTGTGTTTCATGCAGACATGAAAAATCAGGTATGTGTGAATGTGTGTTACATATGTGTTCAGTGTTGTTTTGTTAGTCTTTGTAAATCATATAGTTCTTTTATTGAATACTACCTAAGCCCTGGTAAAAATATTTTTTCAAATATTTCACTTAATTTTTGTAACTTAAAATTTTGTAATCCTAAAAAAACAGCTCTAACTCTATATTTGAAGAAATTTGTTTGATATTTTGAATAGACAAATTAATACATTTTTAACATCTCAAACATTGATTCATTAAAAATTATTATTGTGCAGTATAATTCTGTAATAATATAAGTAAATATTAAGTATGAAAATATGAAGTACTCGGCATAGTGGAGAAAAAAAATTAAGTAATTGGTCAATGTGATTCACTTGTTTATGTACTAGTTTCCACTCTCCAAAGTGTTGTTACAATTTAAATTTGGATACAAATATTGTAAAAATGAATAGCCAGTCTCTTCTGTGCATGTTTATTTATTTATTTATTTTTATGGATGGCATAAAGCTCTTTGCAAGAAATGAAAGCCCAATCCATACTGACTGCAAAATATATTGTTTCAGTGCCTTGCAAAAGAGGCAATTCACATTTGAATTTTCAATCAGAAGTGGTACCAGTTAGCATTAAGACCTTGTCTTCATGATCTTTGTCGAAAATCTTCAGACACATCTCAAAACAGAACGCGAATGTTAGGAAATGTGAAGGATTGACATTTTCAAAACATAGTTGTTAGACGCCTCATATGTGATCTGCAGAAAGTATGGTTGAAACAAACTTCACAGAACTCTTCTAATAAAGCTTGGTTGCAAACTAAAGTGGTTTTCAATTGTACTGTCTAATTAGAACTCTAGCCATGAAGAAATAGGAAGCAGTAGAAGAGTAGGAAATGAAGGAAACAAAGAAGTGCAGTCAACGAAAGTTGACTGCTAAAGTGATCCTTAAATCAAAGCATGTATATGAAATAGCTCAGCTTGAGACAATTTATGGGGCATTTCAGAAGAAATGAGACTATCAAACTTTTGAACACCAAATCTCAGGATCCCAGGCTCTCTCCAGTCAAGTTGGAATGTACATTTTACATGGAAAAAAGTCATAAACATGTTTTCTTTGAGTATGTTGTATGTACCCTGACACTAGTTAAAACCCCAAGTTTTTGACCTCCCAGACCCTGTGCTAACTCCAGGAGGCACAAAAAACTGGTATTTTTTCAGACTTGTTTAGGTTTTTTCCCTATAGTTCTTTAACTTGAAGTCGTGTAGAAAAACGATTCCAATGATTTTAAAGAGGATAAAATTTCCTACAACTTTTGTATAAAACATTTTTTTCGAAACCAATTACTAAGCGAGCTTTAGATTTTTTAAAAAGCGCTATTTTTTCTATTCTCCAAAATGTGCTCAAACGTACTCATTTGTGAAATTATGATCGAGCTATAATAAATATAATAGTTATTATATGTAATTCTATCATTTATCTCATCCCCAATGTAAACGTTATCTCATAAACATACTCATTGCCAAAAATATTAATATACAAAAAAATTATTCATGGATATATGCATGTGTGTGTTCGTGTTCCAGGTTAACTCTTCAACTCAGGAACAATGTCATTTCAACAAAACTTGGTATAATTTATTACTGTGGGAAAAAGAATCCACGGGAGGGTAAAACACCCATGGAGGGGTGGGAAAGGAGTGGCATTTCAAACAAAATCAGCATGCAATCCGCAATACCTCGTAATGCGCACTGAGCAGTCATAGTGGAAGTGACAGGCAAGGCTGTTTAGTAGATGATAGTGATAAATAAATCCCCTGGCAACACCAAATTTCCCCGGGATAAAATGTAAGTAAACGGGGTATATGTGCATGGCCTATGTAGTGCAGTGTGGAAAAGGTGCGATTATAATTCCAGTTTTCCATGTATCCAATCTATATGTTGAAAGGTAATTTTTTATTATGTATTTTGAAACCTGGGATCTTTTGTTTTTCAAGACAATCCCACATTTTAGTGAATTCTTATTATACTTAAAATGTTCCCTCGATGAAGATTATATTACAGCACCAAGCACTGCGACAATGTATGACCAGGGGTGTCCAGAAGGTGGGGCAGCTAGGACATCTTCCTCAGGCCCTCACTTAAGTGGAACTCGGAAAAATCTTTCTTCATACGTTTATTGTACTTAAAATATTTCTAAAGAATTTCTTTCAATATTTTGCTAAAAAAATCTTTCAAAAAACCGGTATAAACATACATTCACTAAGTTAAAAAAAACCATACAAATGAAATACCACAATGTATGCCCCAGTAATCTGGTAGCCAACGGGCCACACCCCCACATACCAATCTTCAGCTTTTTGTTTAGTTACCTATGTTTAGAAATAAGTGTGAGAAAGTAAAAATATTCAGAAGCAGGAAATTTTATTCTCTTTAAAAAGTTTGGGCGTATTTATTTATGACAAGCATCTATTAAGCAGCTGAGCCCATCATGGTCACTGTGCCCGCTCAGTGCACATTATATGCGGTGGGTGCATTGCAGGTTGCATAATGATTTAGTTTGTAAATATCACTCCCTTCTCACTCACTCCTCTAGGGGTATCTTACTTCCAATGTATTCTTTTTCCTTTTGTAAATGCCCAGTAATTAATTATACCAAGTTTTGTTGAAATGACATTGTTCCCGTTGACCAGTTAAGCTGGAACACCAACACACACAAGTACATATCCATGTTTTTTTTGTATATTAATAATTTTGGCAATGGATTCGATTATGAGCTAATGTTTACACTGGGTATGAGATAAATGATAGTATTATGTATAATAACCATTACATATATTATAGGTTGATTATAATCTCACAAACCTTTGTATATTTGCGCAAATTTTGGAGAATTGAAAAAATTGCGTTTTTTCGAAAATCTGTAGCTCTCTTGGTAATTAGTTTTTGAAAAAAATGTTTTGTACAAAAGTTGTAAGAAATTTTGTCCTCTTTAAAAATTCATTTGAATCATTTTTCTATAAGACTTGATGTTAAAGAGCTACAGGGAAAAAACCGAAACCAGTCAGAAAAAAATACCAGTTTTTCGTGTCTCTGAGTAGCACACAGCCTGGGAGGTCAAAAACTTGGGGGTTTTGACTAGTGACTGGATGCCTGCAACATACTCAAAGGGAAAGTTTTTCCAGGAAACCCCCCATTTTCAGAACCTATCAACTGGATTATGTAGTGGTTTCAAAGCAAGAATTGGTATCTTCTAAATCATCAAGATACTTATGAAAGGTTAGATCATTATTTCCAAGCGATTCTAAACTCCCCCCCTTTCCAATTGCAAAAGAATCCACAAATGATATAATCTAGAACCTAATGTCCTCTCAACAGGGAAAATAACAAAATCATCATCCTGTAAAAATCATTTCAGATTCGGATCCTCAAATCAGTGAATATTTGAATTCCAGTTAACCCTTTCATGCAATGAATAAATCTTTGATTAAAGGTAATCAAAAGGTATCTTTAGGTTAAACCTAGGATAGTAACCTAGTAGTTGAGATGAATTGTGAGGCATAAATTACTACTTGCAGACAAAATTCTTGGGAAATCTATCAAGATCATTTCAGATTCAGACAGGACTTTGGCAATGTTGATGGCTTCTCACCCATTATTTCAAGTGTCCTCAAGGTCATCCTTAAATGAAGGAAAGGGCTGCTGAGCTAACTTGTCCAATTAGGCCAGCGGCTGAAAGCAGTGCTAATTGTTGGTTTTGCTTTTACATTGATAACTAATTGATGGCTTTGTCCATGTGTAAAATAGCAGCCGTGAACTGAGGTTGAAATTTTAAAGAGAGCAGCAAACACCACTGGTGTTCATGTTTATTTATTTATTTATTTATGGAAAAAGTGCAAGGAACTGACAATTAAAAATTTTTGTAATTTTCTTTGAGAAACCAAAAAAGATAAATGTGTGACTCGCAGTACAACAAATGTCTTCTTACAAAAAATACAATTGTAGTCACTTCAAATACCTCAAATTCCAATATCTTCTTCAGTTTCTCTGAAAAAGAAAGTGTAAGATATTGTGCCACATGCATGAAAACTTTTTCAATCTGTAAATTCACCTACCAGTCTACATCAATCTCAAGGCAGGCAAAATATTGCCACTAAACAACCATAATATGCCTTGAAATGCTTTATGCCTTTATTGCTTGGTTCTCACTCAGATTTTTTACAATGCCCTCTTACTGTTACATTATTGAGGATAGAGATTATTTTCCTAAATGAAATATGTTACAAAGTGACAGTTGAAGTTGAGTGATGGAAGAGAGAAGGTGTTGGTAAATTACTTTAAACTAATTTCTGTGATGTATTGAGTTTTTATTGTTATTAAATTACCATTAATTTGAAAAGTTGGTTCATATAGATTAATTTCACATAACGTGAGGGTCATCCTGGATGTGGATTTACAAGTAGAAAGAAACATGTAACTGGAAATTTGACCATGTGTACTGCAGGATTGAAACTAAAGTCGCACGGTGAATGAGAAATAGTAGTATTCCACGGAAAGTTTACCAGCAATGTATCGGATTAACTGAATACATATTTGGAAATATCAGGTAATGAAAGCGAAAGCAAGGAGAGGAATCCTTGGGAAACCTTTAAACTGATATGTTCCACCTTTCACCAACAGGTGGTAAGATTAAGGCAATATAATTTTATCAACTTCAGATGTGTCTCTGTGGTTCAGTTTCATGGGAATGTCAAGCTATTTTAGAAAATGCATCAAGGACTATGCATTAATAGCCAGGCCAATGTATAATTGTACAAGAGCAATTAAAAAGTTTGTTTGGGATAGAGGAAGAAAATGTAGAACTGAAGATGTTCCTGTCAAGGGCACCAGTATTTCCAGTCCAAATCAAAAGCATTTACAACACTGAAGCAATTACTGAACTCTTTGAAGATGCATTTAAGGAGGGATTTGATGCAGCATTGCTACAAAGATTCCCAGAAGTGAAAAGATTTACATCCAATGAATTGTTATTGCCACATATCAGATGCTGAGAAGAAAAGCCACTCCTGTGAACTTGATATGCTAGCAGTGATAATCTGTGGAAATTTCATATCTATGTTTTAAGTATTAATTTCAAAATTATCACATATTAATGAAATTGTCACACATAGTCTAGTATTTGAAAAAACTCTAAAAAAGAATAATGTCACCTAAGGTAAAAAATGTGTTCTTAGAATGCAGAGATTGCTTACGTGTTGGAAATGCTGACTTCACATTTCTTCACCATTTCTAACTAGGTTAAGTCTTATTTTTCATCCCTAATTGGACATTAAATATGTAAGTTGAGTTAAGAGGATTGAGTGATAAGAGTTTATTTAACTTGCCACTTTAGTTTGAAATTTTGTAAGGAATATAAAATTTTCTAATTGTTTTAATATTTAAATTTCAATTAATTAAAATTCTTACTGCATGTTATGAGTGTGGAACTAACAGTTTTTCTCTTTTTCATTTAGAACTACAAACAGACTGGAAGAATCTCGGACTATTTTTGCAACAATTGTGAATAACATGGTGTTTCGAGAAGTATCAATCATTTTGTTTATTAACAAGACTGATCTCTTGGCACAAAAATTGCAGAGTGGTGAATCAGACATTCGTACTTTCTTTCCACAGTTTGTAGGAAGTTCTTGGAATCTTGCAGATGTGCAAAAATTTATTTTGTCTTTATTTCTTGTTTTAAAGAGAGATCCTAGACGAGTTTTGTTTCATCACTTCACCACAGCCGTTGATACTGAAAATATCAAACTTGTGTTCAATGCTGTTAAAGATACTATTTTATTTCGAAATTTAGAATCTCTTATGTTACAGTGATTATATTTTGTTTTGGCAAATGTTTACGAAATGTGTTATGTGCCAGACAGCATTCTTACATATTTTAAATTTATATTGAAATGATTCAGATCTGATTGCGTGGATGCATCCAGATTTTGTTAAGCTCAGCATACACATCCTAAACAATACTTCACTAGCTTGGTGCTTTGTATGTTTATATTTGTATAATAATTAATGCAGTCTCCATCCTGCAACTTAAAACCGTGATTTTTTTACTTGAATGCTAATTCATATAAACCTTTTATAGTTGATATGCCCTTCTTGATGCTTTATTGTGATTTAAAAATATTAAAAATTTCAAGAAATTTATTTTGTAGTAAATTCTTGAATCTACTTAATCATCAAACTAGTTGTTTTCTCAAAATGTACAACTTTTGTTGTAATCAACTTTGTAATTACATTTTTCTACTTCTCTACAGTATTTTTACAAGTCATGAACACTTCCTTACTGAACCATTTATGTACCAGAAGTGAAAAAAGCAAGTGAAAATAAACTTATAAATTGATGTTTATATTGGAGACAGCTAAATGGTGTTGTTAATGAATATAAGAAGACTGAAATCTCTACTTATTACCTGTAACTATTGTTATATTAGTGAACAAATTATATATCCTATGGTTCCCCTATAGATATTGATAACAGAGGTAAACAAGAGAACTTCAACATTTAAGGTACATTCCACATGAATCATTTCATTATTTTTATCTTCAGAGACATTTATTTTCAGAAACATTTTTGATAAGCTTTTGGAGTTCTCAGGAGAGATGGGTTTTTGGCATTAAAAAGTGTCTGGATGGTGTTTTTTACCTCAATAAATTGATACTCTTGAAGATATTATGTTCTCAATTTGTTTTTGATTAATTTTTTTAATATATTTTCACAAGTTGTATGAATCCCTAGTGGCATAAAAGTAATGTAGGCTATTTTGTATACAAATGTTCTGTTATTTTTAGTTACAGGAATTGTGTTAAACATAGGACAATGGCATTTCAGTTGAACACTGCAGTTGTAAATGTTCTGGCAGCTGAAGTGTCATAAATTGTCTGTAATTGGCAACTAAATTAGATTATGAAATCAGATTTTCTTGCACATTCATGTTTTTAAAATAATTTTCATTGCATTCTATTGTTCATTAAATCATAACTATTATTTACTTATTCTCATAGGGAAATGAATAGAACTTGAGTACCTGGTTCAGTTTCCCATATTTGTTAATTCTGTTGACAGTTAATTAAAATATTACTTGTTTTCCTCATTTTGTAAATATTTTATGTATACCTGTATATATGCATACCAAAGTTGTTATTTTTAAAGTTCATGTTCAAATTTGTATAGAAATAATGTAAATATAATAAAAATGTTAATGTAATGCTCAAATTCTCAGATTGAATGTTAAACAGCCTTGTTATATTCAATGTTGCCAAGTTCTTTAAAATTTTGTGGTCATACTCAGGGCATATATTTTTATGCTGTAAAGAACTTGTTCTCTTGAAAATGTTAGATCTGTAGAAAATAATTCAAAACTGTGCTTGCATTAGTGCCCTGTAATGTAAAGATATATGTAATATACTCCATTCATGTATTGCCAAAGAATTTCAATAATGTCATATTTCTTGTCTTCCAATCATAATACAATCTACATGGTGTTCAATTAAACAAATGTATAAGCTGTAAGATTCAGATTGTAATTTAATGGCTTGTTATTTGACTATGTTCTGTGGGCCTGCAACTGAACATAGTGTATTTACGCATTACATGTTATCTTTTATTGTAATGTTGTTTTATATATAAATATTTCATTCTTGGTGTTAAGTTTGTTTCATTTTATGTACCTTGATATAAAAATCAATGACAAATGGAATATGAGCACATGGATAGCTAATTTCACTATTTTTCATAATGGTGCAACTTTAAACTTCACATTTTAAGATGCCCTTTTTTCAAACAAGATTCACAACAATCACTCTTTTAAAAACAGTTAATAAAAATAATTTTCCTTAAAGCGGCCCCAAATGTTTTGCTCCAATAGCGGAAGTGCACCTATATTTGGGATTTTCTAACAAGGCATCTGAGGGTAGTATCTCCAAGATGAAATATGGCACGGCTGTTTGCGTCTTCCTCGGTCGTGCCGTTACAGTCGCTTGATCTGCAGCACTACTATGCTCACACTTTTTCTTGATACCCGAGCCCCCTAGTCCGGCACAGCACGGCCCGGTAGAAAACACCAGCTTCACTCGGAACGTCACGGCTCAGTTTGCAGTGCTGCCCATGGTGGAAATGCAGTACTGCCCATGGTGCTGCCTACCTTCTTCGTTTACAATGCGAACTTCCCAGTATTCTCTCTTTCTAACGATTTGTGCGTACCGTGTGTTTCTCAGCTATTTTTATACGACGTTTCTGGCATTCTTTTGGTTTCTCGATTTGGATTTTTGGACTATCTTTTTGCACTGGTTTGGCACGACTCTCGGACTTATTTGAATTTTGAAAACTCACGGATTGTCGATTTTCTGAAGAAATGGCAGACGCAGTTCCCGGCCCATCTCGAGAGACCTCTCGTACACCACCTCACCGTCCTAAAAGTCACACTTTTCATAGCAGTGACAGAAAAATTGTTGCTAAAGTGGTGGAATCTTGTCACCGAGAGAAAGAAAATAATATGCTCCTTGCGCCCCTCGATCAATCTTTAAAGAGAGCATCTCTTTACACAGGTGTTAGTATCGCCACTGTTAAAAGAATTAAGCAATTCACTGTCGCTCACCCGGCCCAATCTCCAGAAACTCCCGGCAAAAAGAGGTAACGATTTGTTTTAATGCACAAAGTGCGAATATGAAGAATCAAAGTTTGTTAATAATGAATGCATTTAATAACAAATTGTTTTCTCCTTTTCTTAGAACAAGAACGCGCGGGAAAATTGTACTGGACGACTTTGATACGCGTGTTATAAGAGACACGATTATCGACTTTTACACTGTGCAGAAAGTTGTGCCCACGATAAGTAAGCTTTTGCCAGTGTTGAAGGAAAAAATTAATTGGAGATGGGGCACAACTTCCTTACGTAAACATCTACTAAGCATGGGTTACGTATGGAAGAAAATCCAAAATAAAAGAGTAATTTTATTAGAGCGGGCCGATATTGTCGACTGGAGATCTCGGTATCTCGTTAAAATTAAACATTTCAGAGAAGGGAGAGAATTGTTTTATTTAGATGAAACATGGATTGACAACAATCTGACTACTGGAAAGTGCTGGCAAAAAGAAAACGATATCCTTGGTGTTACTGCACGGGGAAGTTCATCCAAGCGCCTCATTGTTGCCAGTGTGGGTTCCCGGAATGGTTCCATTAAAGAGGCGAAACTTATCTTTCAAGCCAACTCCACACAAGGAGATTACCACGGTCAAATGAACTCCGAAAATTTTGAAAGGTGGTTTCGAACTCAGGTTCTTCCGAATCTTCCTCCTGCATCCATTATTGTAATGGACAATGCCCCGTATCACTGCAGGCAAATTGACAAAGTACCGTCAAGGTATGACACAAAAGAGTCAATGATAAGCTGGCTGCAAAAAAAGGGGTATTTCATGCACAATGGACACAAGGAAAACTGACTTATATGCAATGATAGCAGCTAATAAACCGCAAGACAAAACACGCCATCGACATGTTGGCCTCAGAATCGACACACAGTCGTTCGACTCCCACCCTATAATTGTGATCTGAATGCTATTGAACTAGCATGGGCGAAAATAAAAAGAATATTCCGGGAGCACAATATTACCGGTGATATGGCCACTGAACACCTTCGCGAACTTACGTGTTTCTCATTTTCGTCCGTGAGTGCATCAGATTGGAGCGGTTATTGCGGACACGTCCAGAAACTTGAGGAAGAGTATTGGAGGAAAGACGGGATAATGGAGACATCCATTGACGAAATTTTGGTTAATGCAGGGAGAGTGAAGATGATTCTAATTCATCCAAGAACTCTGAATCAGATGAATGAGGTACATGAGCATTTCTCCTTATTTCTTTTACTATTAAAATAACTTAATTATTTTTTAAGAATTTCAAAAAATCTTACGTTACTTGTCATTGCTATCTAGTCCAAGAAACGCTATTACCTCAGTCTAATAATTGTGCTATTACGCTCAGTTTTCCGCCGTTGAAGTTGACAGCACTGCACTGCTGTGACGTAGACAAACCTCCTCTCCCCGCACCCCCCGCTGTGGAGTATCAAGTGCGCGACTAGTACTTGATACAGTCAATCATGCGACATCTTGCGGCAGGCCCCAGAAAGATGCAAAAAGTCGTGCCATATTCCATCCTGGAGATGCAATCCTCAGGTGCCTGGTTAGAAAAACCCAAGTATTAGGCCCGCAACAGACTACACCGAGGAATGCGTTGCGAGAAATGTGGAAAATCCAAACAAGGGACACTTATCGTCCTCCACACTAGAAAGTTTTCTCGTTCGCCTCTGCAGAGGCGAAAGAGTTCCTCGCTCGAGTCGGTAAGCGAGCGAGTTTTCTTGGACACATTTCTACTCCATTTTTATATGACGACATTTAGGCCTTCGCTACAGCAGGAAAACGCTAAATTGCATAGAACTGAGTGAGGTTATAATATTTAGCAGTAAAAGACGTGATAAACAACCAGTTTTTTAATTGTTTACTTGAATTTTCTCTTTGAACGGGAATGAACAAGAAAAAACTTGCGTGGAAGATATTCTTACTTGAATGAAACCCGTTCATAATGAGCAATATACAAATAAAAATTTGAAGGGGTATTTTGAAATAATTTAATCGATTCATTATTTTCTTAATTCGTATTTATTATTTATGGATGAATGTATGAATTGTGAATTTTATTCTGAATTATTTGATCGTTTACCATTTATTCACAGTACAACCAATAAATACAGTAAAGCAGAGGTGGGAATTACGGAGCGCAAGGAAATGTGCACAGATTGCTCTCCTCCTTTAAAAGTCATATTCGTTCCAGTTTTTTTACATTAAATAATGATTTGTATGCAATGCAGAAATGTATTTCTATTTAGGCAATTCGAACTAGTTAAACAGATGGTTTACGATTATGACCACAAAACAAGGATTTCACGGGTTAAAGTTACACAAAAGCATTTAATAAAACAAGAAATGGGACTCGCAGGTGATCTCATCGCTAACTGCTGTCCCACTCTCGGCTTGTAGCGCATAAAGGCATTTCAAGACATCGAATAACCTATTTGTAGTGTGTGGACGCAGCCTCGCCGGCCTCTTTCCACATTTTTCGTCGCACATTTATGGCAACGCATCTCTCGGTGAAGTCTGTTGAGGGCCTCAAGATCAGATTTTCATTAAAACCTCAAATTTTGAAAATTTCATAAGTTGAATTTATTGCAAACTTTTCCTACACCTTCAATACTGAAGCTAGAGATTTGGTTTATAGTACTGCATGTTTTTATTTTGGTTTTTATTACTTCTTAATTTAATACTTACTATTTTTTTAAAAATTACTTCATTTTGGTTTTTAATAACTCATCAATTTATTTTTAAATCATTACATTCTTCTTTCTCGTATACGGATTAATGTAAGAATTATATTTCCATGCTTATATTTATATTGCCGGCTAGGTATTAATATAGAGAGTTATGTAATGCTGCGCGAAAAAACGAAGGATTTTCATTGCCGGTCCTTAATAACGTAAAAGTGGATAAATTCAGTTGCTTAAGTAAGAGGAAACTTGCGGTGTCACAATGGCACATACTTTCTCGTAGTAAAGTTTTCTAACTTCCTTAAGGAACCAATTCGTTTGGACTGGTACTGTACAGTCTTGCCCTTCCCACGCATGCCTGCTGCCATCTATCGCCGCCCAAAGTACTTTTTTTTAAAAAAAATTCTCAACTTTTCAGTTCCCAAATAATAGAATTGAAATATTATTTTAGGAATATGAAAGAACGCCAAAACCTTGTCCAAAATAGCAACTTTCATTGAAAAATTTGGGGCCGTCTTTAAGAAAATGGCGATAATCATTGCTGTAAATGCGAATTTTAAAGCTCTTTTTCACAGGAATCTATTGAGTTTTCGAAAAACTTCATTTGAAGAACTTCCACTCACAAATTCAATAATGTATTCAAATCCATAGAAATGTGCATATAAACGAAAAGAGATATTGAAAAAAATATACATTTGTGTAAATTTTGAAAAAAATAAAAGAACACATCAAAATTAACTTTACGTCATATTAAACTGTACCATCACCACTATCAGTTGGAAAAGTTTGAAGAAAAATTTTGGAGCCATTTTTGAGAAAATGGCGTTTAAGAGTTTCTGAAAATGTGGAAGTTTGAGCTCATTTTAATAAACAACTGTTGAGTTTTCGAGAAGCTTTATTTGGCGTTATTTAAAGCACATATACTTATAAATACATAGCCGTGCCGAAATCGCGTCTAATGTAAACATTACCGACGTGAGAGACAAGTTAAAATTTATTTTTGTAATTTTTGAAAAAAACAAAAGAATATAGTAATATGGTGTTTATCTCATCGAAAAGGGTTTGTTTGACACTAACTACCAAAAGTTTAAAGAAAAAAGTTTGGAGACGTTTTTGAGAAAATTTTGTTTTTGTTATTTTTTAAAATTGCATCTATTGCACGAAAACTACGAAAATTTCCCAAGAAAACTGCATGACCTTTATGAAAAAACTATTTATGGACAACAAATTTCATTTAGACGAAAAATCTGTCTTTAATTTTGTTGTAGAAAGACATGCGTAGGATTTTTTTCAAAATTGAAGAAACCTGTCCATGTGGCTCTAGTTGAAGCAAAAACAAGATTTTCTTAAAAACGGCTCCAAATTTTTTCTTTAAACTTTTGGTAGGGGTAGTGCCAAATGTACCCTATAAGATGACATAAACGTTATATTGCTCTTACAAAATTTACAATTTTTTTGTCTAGTCTTTCACATCGCATATATGCGACGAAACGAATTTACAATACCGGCCAGTTGTTCACATTATTGTATTTATGTGTACATATGCTTTAAATAATGTCATACAATTTCTCGGAAACGACATTTTTTTGTGAAAATGAATTCAAAATTCCGCTCTTTCAGAAACACTCAAATGCAATTTTCTAAAAATGGCTCCAATTTTTTTCTTCAAACTTTTCCAACGGATAGTACTAATTGCACTGTTTAATATGACGTTAAGTTCATTGTGGTGTATTCTTTTGTTTTCTCAAAAATTACACGTAATTTTTTTAAAATATCCCTCACACTGTTAATATGCATATTTCCAGCGATTTGTATACATTATTTCATTTGAGAGTGGATGTGCTTCAAATGAAGTTTTTCGAAAACTCAATAGATTCCTGTGAAAAGAGCTTCAAATTTCAGTACTTACACTTAACACTTAAACGCCAATTGCTTAACAAGGACTCTAAGTTTTTCAATGAAAATTGTCATTTATGACGAGGTTTTAATCTTCTTTAATTTTCTTAAAGTAATATTTCGGTTCTCCAATTAGGAAACCGAACAATTTCGAAAATGCCAAAAAGGTGTATTTAGGCAGCGATAGATGGCAGCTGGCAAGAGGATGGGGCGAAACCGTAAAGCCAGTCCACACCAAGGAAATTAGGAAACTTAACTACAAGAAAGTCTGTGCCATTCTGCTGGACCACTAGTTACAATGGTGCATTTAAAACTTAATGGTTTACTAGTTCGTTGCTGAATAAACAAGAACTCGAAACATTTTATAATTTTTCTTGCGTCTAAAGTGATAAGATGCTTTGTAATAGTCATTTGTTAATATAACGTCAGACAAACAAAACAGAGTGAATATCTAATTTACTACTGCATATTCGTTATTGGACTGATTTGTTCATACAAAATGAAAGAATATAGTGAAGTTCCTCCAAAAATTCTCAAAAGCTAAGAAAACTACGGACAGTGGTTTCCAGTAAAATCTCGAAAAATATATGAAAATGTTTATAGTGTATTTGAGAGTTATAAAACAGTGTGAATAACAGTGTAAATTGCGTTGATGAAACAGTACTTTCAGGTTATTTGCTTCTATTGCCAAAAGTTATTTAGAATATATCATAACACCAAAAAAATAACATTTCGAGGATGTTGGCCGATGTGCATTATACATCTTATTACTACGAGTAGCACTGCAAATCAAGACGCACATACAGTGTTACGAGATAGTTCTCGTAACACTGAAATATGAGTGACTGGTTGCAGTAGTATATTCACGGGAACATTCCAGAATTGCAACTTTCATGTCAATTTAGCAAAATAAGGTTTATAACGAGTTATTTTACTTATTTGATCGTTATGCCATTTATTTATTGTATTTGATTGGATCGTAACTTTAATAAATAGAATTCATGAAAGTGTCTATGTTGTGTTGGTATTAGAGCGGGTCATAAAGTATTTAAAAGGCCCGAGAACATAAAGAATCAGAAAGGCCCGCAAGGGTATTAACAATACCGTTACGTGCTTTATTTGAGGACCGTAAACACACAGCAATGAACTAGTAAACCATAAACTTTATTATTACACATTTCGTTTTGAATTTCAATTTTTGACAGACTTTAAAGTATAAAATTCCCGCAAGCCGACGGGTAAACTGGCGTCGAATCTCGCCATCCAGAGGAGAAAGATCACCGCCACATCTCACGATAAAAGCATGTACTATACTTACCCAGTATCACTAATCAATCAAATCAACCCAGGTACCATTGTTTTAAGCTTTTGCACTGTCGTTTCTGCATAATCAAAGACTTAAAAAATAAGATAAATACTCACAGCACGATTGCAGATGTAAATTCTGTGAATGAAAGAAGAAGAGAAAAACGTTTATTAGAAGAATCCAAGAATAAATCGAATTATTGTCAATTGCATGTTTTTTGTTACAATTGCAAGTTGTGTTTTTCTTTTCTTAAACTAGTTATTAATAAAGTAAGCATTCTCCCCCATTGGCAGTACCGTCTCAAAAGTTAAATTATGTCTTGTGTGTTCCATTTACGCCTTTTTTTCCTAAAATCTCTATCTCCTAAATCTCGATTTCCTACAATCGATCGGACTTTTTTGTCCAGTTTCCCTTGATCCTTTGATCAAATGCTGAGGTGGTCCCCCTTGCTTTGATTTCTGAACAGGAACTGTAACTTCACTCTGCCCAAGTCTTCTTGAGCTCCCTTTTGGTATACATGAGAGGAGTGGAGGGTTTAAAATTGTTAGCAGTGTATTTCAAAATAAAAACTGAATGTGGCTTCCAATTCTTTCACATAGAGGTGAATATTCCTTATAATTAATACAGTAAAATGGTGATCTGAGATATAGATAACCACTAGATGTATTCGTATGATCAGGGTGTTTATCGGTGTAAAAAAATTTTCTATTTCCGCAATTGTAATCAGTTTTGCATTTTCGTAATTCTTAAAAAGTTATTTACAAAAAAATAATTAAAACAATAACACAACGCCCTGCGCAAAATATGAGTTGGGGAACCTGCGGCATATCATTATTATAACGCCATGTCTCCGAGCGCATGGCCAAATATAAACAAATTGAACAATGAAAGTTGTGAATGTAAAAAAGTTTACTGAGTTACAGACTGACAACCAAGTGTAATAAGAAATTCACAAAAAAATAACTGTTACAAGAACTCAACGTTCTTCGCAAAATTTAAGTTGGCGAACCTGTAACTGCTGAAAGCGAATTTTGAAAGCGCCAATACATTTGGTGTTCGTGTGCGGTTCGGTGCGGTTGAACAGCGAATTTAGTTACAGAGAAGTGGCAGCGAATTTGACTAACAGCGAAGGTTAGTATATTGTATCCGATTACATCGCACGCAGAGATAAGTTCGGTGCAATTTTTATATTAGTGTCTTATATTTGATATTTTGAATTGGTAGGTACAAGATTTTTTTACGAGCACATGGCTTAATTCTGCATCCATCTTGGTGCAGCAGAATAGCATAGTTTCATGTGCGTGCAGTGCGGTTTACCAGTGGTTAAAGGTTAGTAATATCCAATTACATTGCAAGTCAATTGCATTCTGCCAACATACTCCAAGATGTGCAGTAGATTACATTGTTTGTATGGCTCACTTTTATCTTTTTTACACTAAAGAGTGCCACAGTCGTTTGTATCTTGGCCCATAAGAATTTCGAAATTCCTGTTATTTGCATGTATTAAGATTTTAAGTATTAAATTTTAGTTCCAGTAACATTAAATCCTCAATGTTCATGAATGTCTTTTTATTTATTTTTTAGGACTAAAAGTTATTTTTGTAATGTTAGATAATCTCTTAAAAAGTTTTCTTAAGATTCTATTTCTTTTAAAAGTTTCTTTTTCTCTTCAAATTCTTTCTAATATATTTGTATTTGTTATTCTTCAGACCTAAATTAACTGTTTTCACTCTATTTTGCGGTTATTTATAATATAAGCATGCATTTTTGCAACAATTTTATTTCCCATATTTTGTTTTGATAGGTTCAACCTTCATTCTGCCTACATCTTGGTGCGGGACTTGAAATAAAGGTTAGTTTAGAGATATATGTTCTGATTATTAAATATATTCAAGAAAAAATTCTGCAAATTAAATAGCACTATGTATTATGATTTTAAGAATTACATTTTAGTTCTATTAACATTAAATCCTCAATGTTCATAGATGTTTTTTTTATTTAGGACAAATATGCCACGTAAAAGACCTCTTACACTGGAAAGAGAAGACAGAAGAAAACGGGAAAGGCGGGCTCTGTCAAATGAACATGCAAGTTCAAGCAGATGAAACGCATGGCATCCGTCGCAATAGAAGTGCAAGCAGAGACCTTCCACTTAGTTATGATGCTGCCAGAATATATAAATCTGACAGTGAAGTTCCATTGTTCAGTGTTGGTGGAATGTACTATAGATGTTGTCATTGTTCTGCAAAACTTTTCCGAGGTGAGCAGAATACTTCTATATGTTGCCATAAGGGGAAAATAAAATTACCACCAATTGCCGTGCCTCAGTTTCTTAGAGAGGTAATCGAAGCAAATGATTCGACAACAAGAAATTATCTTGAAAACATACGGCAGTATAATAATGCTCTGGCGTTTGCATCTGTTCAGTTAAATGCTGTTCATTTACGAGGGTCAGGGCCTTATTGTCTAATAATAAATAACATAACATTCAGCCATCATATGCAGGTTTATTCATTTTAGATGCAAGTGAAGCCGTAAATAAACGTATAGATAGGCATGAAAATCGGTTTTGTGATAGATATATTATGCAGAATTTACAGGAAATTATTCTCCATATAAATCCTTATGCTCAGCTTTTTCAACACATGAAGGACATTACGGATCATGTTCAAAATATGGAGCTAAAATTCTCCTTGGAAAATTCATTTGATAAGCGTCGGTACAATATTCCAGTATCGGAGGAAATAGCTGCAGCCTTTGTTTGATGAGGGGGAGGAACCAGGAAAATTTGACTTCGTAGTAAGATCAAAAAGCTCAGAGAGAATTTCCATTATATCGAACATGAATCCTCATGTTGACCCTATGAGCTATCCACTCCTGTTTCCCTGTGGTGATTCAGGATGGCAGCCAGGCATTCAGCATGTTGATATATATAGAACTGCAGTTAGGAATTCTACAACACAACTGCGGTACTATTGCTATCGTTTGGCAGTTCGTGACAATTTCAGTTTACTACATTGGAGGGTGGTATGACTGCGCATTCTCTTTTTAAATTACCAGTTCCTATTCATGAATCATCTGTGGCCAAAATCAGAGAAGATTCTGTGGAAGCAAAGGTTTTACAAAAAGCATCACTAATTATTTGGGATGAAATATCAGTGGTTTCCAAAAATGCTCTAATTGTCTGTAATAAATTATTACAGAATATCATGAAATGTGATTTGTTGTTTGGTGGGAAAGTTATTCTGTTTGGAGGAGATTTTAGACAGACCCTTCCAGTTATTAGACGTGATACCCGTTTATCCATTGTTGAAAACTGTGTAAAAAATTGTTTATTTTGGAAGTTCATTAAAAAAAGAAAACTTACAGAAAATATTAGAGCAGCTGCTGATCAAGAATTTAGTGAGTGGTTATTAAAATTAGGAAATGGAACAGTGTCATCTCACCACTTACAAGATGAATTGGTGGAAATACCTTCACAGTGTATATGCAATTACGATGACTTAATAAGCAATGTATTTCTTACCCACAAAATTAATGAAACAAATATTGACGCTCTAACAAATGTTGCAATACTGTGCACAAAAATGACTATTGTTCAGAAATTAATAAAGACATTGTTGAAAATTTGGTGGAAGGTCCTTCTAAAACATATTATAGTATTGACTGTGTTGAAAGTGAAGATCACTCCTCTGCCCAGTTATATCCTCTAGAATTCTTGAATAGTTTAACTCCATCAGGTCTCCCACCTCATATTCTTACACTGAAAATTAACACAATTGTGATGTTAATGAGAAATTTAAATGTTAGAGAAGGTTTGGTAAATGGAACGCGCATGATTGTGAAGGCATTGCATGACCTCTGTATTTCTGCAGTAGTTATTGATTCAGGAAAGACTGTTTTAATACCCAGAATTCAGTTATGTCCTTCTGATTTAAGCCTTCCATTTATGTTGTGTAGAAAATAATTCCCGCTAAGAATTGTCTTCACTATGACTATTAACAAGTCACAAGGACAGACACTTGAGCGAGTTGGTATTTATTTACCTACACCTGTTTTCTCACTTGGCCAGCTATATGTAGCATTTTCACGAGCAAGGTCGTTTCGAAATGTGTTCATTTCTGTTCTTGAAGGACAAATTCAAGGAAAATGGCAAGTTATTCACTCAAAATATTACATTGAGGGAAGTGACCTGAAATTTTATTTGTTTGTTAAATTTAATGATGTTAAGTTTATAGTGTGTACATTTTATAGTGTACAAATTTTATTTTTATTTGTGTATTAAATTTTATTTATTTTCTTCTCAAATTAGTATTTATTTACCTATGCCTGTTCCACATTTATTTCGCATTTTCACAAGCAAGGTTATTAATAAATGTGTTCATATCCATTCTTGAAGGGAAGGACCAATGAAATGAAATGAATGAAAGTGGTAAGTTATATTCACTCGCGAGCAAGAAAGGCTTTATTTATTTATTGTGGCAATTTTTTTCTTTGTTGGTTTTTATAGTTTATTTTTAGTGATAGATTTTTGAACATGGATTGTAATTTTCAATAATAAAGGTTATTGATATTTTGTCCTGTTATTGATCGTGTTGGTCAACATTATCATGAATGTTATTGATATTTTGAATTGATTTATTCTTAAATTATTGTATTTGGGAAGAATTAATTATATCAAGTCCCATTATTCATACATTTTGATTTGTTAGTGTCCTACAGAGAATTTGAGTTAAAGAAAATTAGTACATTCTGCTGTGATAAAACTCTTAAATTACAATATTGAATTAGATGCAGTGGCTAAACATTTTATAAATAAAAAAAAGGAACTTCCAGTATAAATAAAAGAAAATTGTAATTAAGGGAATTTTAAAAATATTGAACTCCGTGCGAATTATTCGCACGGGCACTACTAGTAATAATAATAATAATAATAATAATAATAATAATAGTAATAATAAAAATAATTTGTCATTCATCAAGATGACCCACTAAGAAGGCAGGTCTTTTAATCTGACCAAACAATGGGAAACAGAGGCTTTGTTAAGTGGAGCAAGAAGCACTACGAATGTATGCAAGACACGCAAAATAATAAAGACAATGAACTTTTGATGCTACTAAACATAAAACGTGAGACACAATAAATGTTAAAGAAATCGTGGAGAGACTAACCACTGCATGGACAGTGCAGGCAAGTAACTCCAATGTGAGCGTTAGGCGCGGCAGATGAGAGCGAACGCTGGACTGCTCCAGTAGCTTCTACTGCATTTGATCCGTCATTGTTCCCCATGTGAGAAAAATGTACACGTTGTGTAGTCAGAAAGCACGTTTTTATACATACTTGATATTGAAAATTGATGGGCGACAGAAAGGATGTCCCTGCGCACGCGCGTCTCTCGCGTACGCGTGTCCATTCGTACGTGTGTTCATTTGTGGACAACCATAAAGCCTAAATTGTTTAGACAATTTATATATATATATATATATATATATATATATATATATATATATATATATATATAACGATAACCTAGGGCTCCTCATATTTCGTGGGCGGGGAGAAGGGAGGATGCGCGTCTGGACGGTCAGTAGGCACTGCAAAATATAGAAATGAACAGTACTTTCTGGTCGTCGCTTCTCTCAAGTTTTAGTGAAAATGGAGTTTGTGAATGATCCAGAAGTTAGTGGTTTGTAATTGTCTTATCGAACAAATATTAAGATCCGAATTTCATAGTATTGGGATATCAGAAAAGCTCACAATAAGACAACGGTAGCGTCCATAAAGTGCGGTATACTTGAAATGATGTTCAGGATTCGCCACTGGCTTGTACTTCTTATTTCATTGGTAATGAAACAGGCCTAAAAATGCCTACCTATGTTGGTAACGCATTTGTCTTCAGCTTAATGTGTGCTTTGTAGCCCTTGTACTCTCGTAAGTACTTACCAAATATCAATATTTTTTGCAATAACTGCTTATTGCTGACTGTCGTCATCCTCGATTGTGTTAATACCGTTCTGTACTTGAAACCCCAACTTTGCAAAATTACCCAGTCCTAGAATATTATTTATATTCAGTCGCGGCTCGTAGTCTTCTAAATGGGGAAGACTGCAAATGCATTGCATTGCAATGCACATTGCATTGCATTTCTATACGTGATCTCTTTCGATCACGAAGGCCACAGTCCTGTACACTGAAAAAAAGGATACCATAATTGCCAACAAGATTTCAATAGTTACACAAAACCTTCGTATGCGAAACAGATACCTTATTGCTTTACTCCCTTTCCTAGCTACAACAGCATCTAAGATTGCTGACCTTGATAGACCAACCTTGATGGACCAACCGGCCTGTGATTTCTGAGAGGTTGATGTTGCTTCATAAACGGACCTGTCGGCCTTATCAAGCCTAATCATGTTGCAAAGCACTAGCTGGCCATAGCAGCCAGGTACCTTGTCAGATTAATTACGTATTGAAGAAAATATACATTGAAAAACATTCAACATCTGTTAAACACACACACACACACACACACACACACACACAATCACACACACACACACACACATACACACACACACACACACACACACACATATATATATATGTATATATATGTTTATATATATATATATATATATATATATATATATATATATATATATATATATATATATATATATATATCACATTATTTCAATTACATAATAGAAGCATGATGCGATAATTATGACTTTATCAAGCAAAGAAAACATATCTGTCATTCTTGCTCAAAACGGGAACGAAGTTTGAGACAAACTTTCATAATTATATTATTTTCCGTCTGCGTTGTTACACATGTAAATATAAATGTCGAAAGACAGACTAATTAGGTTATATATTTATCAGCTACCAGTCCCAAGGCCTTCGGCGGGCTCTTGGAAGTGGGGGGGTGCCAGGAAGTTGCGCGCGCGCGCCAAAGCTTGCAGCAACCAGACCGCAACGCAATATTATCCGTTCATCCTAAGAAAAATCCTGATTTAAAGAAGTACAAGTGTAGGTTCACTACATAAGAACTAATTTGAGCCATCGGTTGTTAAATTAACCTTGCATCAAAAGTAGTGCAAACGAAGAAGGAGACCAGTGCGGACTGCATGCGTGTTGCAGGGCGATAAAGACCTGATATCAGCCGAGGATTGACGAGGGTCAGCAGCGAGCGTGGGAGAGGAAGCGTGGGACGCCGCTTGTTGGACCGCGGCGTCGCGCCGCCGATCGGCCCGCGAGGACTACTATTCAGTTCAGTTTGGAAGGGCTAAGAGAGTGACTGGCCCCCAGGAAAATTTCTTCGTAGTGGCGAAAAGCGCATCGTTCTGAAAGTTTTCAATTTGTTATTGTAAAGGAATACGTCGTTGGCGAAGCAAATCGCTGAACTTACTAAGAGTTCACTGGTAAGTACCGTATTCAGTGTGAATTATAATCTAAAGGATATAGGTGGATATCTTTTAATAGGCGCCAGATCACAGAGTCTAAATTACCTCTTTGAAATGAAAATCTTATTTCATTTGCTGTAAACGGGCGAATGAAGTTCGAAAGAAAATGATACCTTCATTTACACCGCCTATTTGAAATCAAACAAGGATTGTCAACCAAAATTAAAAGAGAATGGTGTAATGGAATTGCAACTTTTAGGTACTTATATATTTCTATAATAAGTTGTAATAATAGAAAGACATGTATTAGTTTATGTGCATTTCTATTGGACATAACCTACAAAACTTGGACATTAATCCAGTTCAAAGTTATTTTAATGTAAATTGTAAAATTCCTCTGAAATCGTATGTCGAACAAGATAAAAAAAAATATTTCATTTTACATCAGCAGTTTGAATCCTTTCAATTCAAATTCTAATGTTGTTAAGTGGATATAGAGGGCTTGGCTTCCAAACTCATTATGTTGCATTCATTTGTGCTTTTTTAATAGTAAAAAAAGTACCAATTAAAAACGTTTAAGTTATTTGATTAGTTTTTAATGCTCAATTAAGCATTGCAAATTCGTAATAAAATGTTAAAAAATAATATACATTATGTTGCCAATTCATTGAAATAATTTTAATATAGTCTTGAAGTGTCATTAATGCACTTCAAGACTATATTAAAATCACAGCGCATGTGATGGAAAGTCACAGGTCATGTAAATTGGCCATTGAAACAGGTGATGGTTCATTGATGCAGATATTCATGGATATTGTTAATTCTAAATGGCTATTGCATTCTATGACAAGATGTTGAACATGTATTTGAAGGTGATGCCTATACATTTTGCTAATTTTGCAAGCATCATGGACTTTTGTGATTTCATTCGTATTTAACATTCACAAAAGGTGTATACATTAATGGTTCAATTTTTTTAGTGTGTATCATTTTTGACCAGGCAAGTTATTTTAAAATTCTCATTAGGTAATATAACTTGTGTTATAATTCTGTTATAGTTTCAATGTGTACTATGTAGTAGTGCTCTCAGAATGACTACAAACGAATATGAGTAATATAAAAAATTCACATTCCCACTAGAAAAGCGTCACTAACTCTTTACAATGCAACTTTTCGTTCCAACTATCTCCGTCACGAAACAGCAACAGTGAACCGGGTTGGGTCTATATTAACATGCGATCCCTTGATACAGTATAATGGATCAGGTATACTGCAACTATTCTTTTTTCTCCGAGCCCAATTCAAGTTTTCTCATGACGTTTGTTCATGTTCACTACCTGTACTCATTTCTACTCACAACAGTCTATCAACGCGCAACGCTCACAATGTGCACGAAAACGATCTGAAAGACATTCGCTCCTTCGTTTGATGGCACTGATCCACTTCAAGTCTTTAAGATGTTTGACTAACATCACGGAAATATATCACGGAGAAATATTCATTACACGGAGTACTTGCTATTAATAGAATATTCATTATTTTTTATCCAACAACAGATCTGTATATCTACCTACACAACCAGACACCGTAAAACGGAAATAATTGCATAAAAATTACGCATTTAGTGATAATTAAATTTCACAATAAGCCTCAAAAGCCTTTAAATTCTGCAGTCTGACTGTTATTACGGTAGATATAATACATTAATAATGCCTGCATTGTTGTTGAATAAAAGTTATATATACATATATATATATATATATATATATATATATATATATATATATATATTGAAACGCTCTCCGTTTCTGTAAAATTATTTCTGCAACCGGTTTCCCGAATTTATATTACTTGTATTTTTTGGCGCCAGAAAAGGGTTGCGATTTTAAATTTCCCGCAAACACATCTAAAGGGAAATAATTATTCTACTAGCTCTGTCGGTTGGGTTCTTACGAATATAATTGTCGCCGGTACCTACTTTCTTCCTAGCAAACGATCATTCGATCCGCTCTCCATACGGAAGAAGCGAGGAATCTGAAATTTGTTTCTGGAAAGAAATTATTAAACTGTGGATTTCACAAGATGCTAAAGAAATGTTAATCAGCTTTTCTTTTTCAGAATGAGAACGTTATAAGTTTATTCATCGATTAATCCTTTTTAACATAAAATGTCACGTTGATCATGACCGATCGTAAAAATTGTCTATGGCGCTATTATTCTTACTAATTTAGATATCCATGCGTTCTTGGACGACGAGGCCAGGAAGAATTCACCGCTCCGACCAATCTTCTCTCTTGTATCTTGTTCTCGGTCCGCTGCCGGGTCAATGTCCTCCTCAACTTATTAATTGTTTCATTTACTACTCCCGGTGCCAGAATTATTCAAAGTTCCAAATATAATTACGCACACAAAATATAAGTCCTCACTGCTCAATTATTTCCCGCATAATTCCACCAAGTCCCGCGTCTATCATTTACAATAATCTCTGCAGCACGATGTGTACGGTACGCGGTCTAAAGCTCATCTCCTTAATATTACGAAGTTCAACCCTCCATACGTTCATACATTCATGTCTCTTGTTTTACAAAACAATCTCGAGTTTCCTTCTACGTCATACTCCATTACCAGTTTACCACCAATTCTACATGCCCTTTATATCACAAACTTCTGTCCGTTACTTGCCGTGCTATGTTTATTTACTTCCGCTTCCCTGGTTACTAAGGAACGCCCGGCCTGCATGCCTATGCCCTCAACATTCACGCTTTTTACGAAGAATTTAATAAATTCTTGTCCCCAATTCCCATCAAAATATTGTGTGACAGTCTGGTATGTCACAATATATAATGAATATTCTGAAACAGCATGTACCTAAAAATAAAATATTAGAATTTAACATTAAAATATTTATTTAGTAAAGTAAAATGTGTAAAATATAACATAACTCACAATAGAATGAAATATATTGACATAAACTTACTAGCTAACAAATGATAATGAAATATTGATGTACCACTTAATCATTTATGTGATCAGGTGGATTAAATACACAATGACACACACCTGTGCATTTACACAGAACATGTTTACAGTCATCAGTAATTATTTCAAAAATATTTTATAATTGCTTCAAAATTATTTTAAAACGTTTTACAACTGTTTCAAAACTATTTTGAAACTGTTTTACAAGTACATTTAAATAGCAACTTTTATTACTGATCCCCCAAAAAAATTTAATTCACATTTATTTTTATAAAAACGCCAAGATTTATTTAAATTATGGCTAAATGTGTAGCTGAAAATTATTTTCGAATGTATTTGTTGTTTATTTCTTTTAACCTTTCATTTTACAAATTTAATATTCTTGTTTTATGTTTATATTAATTTTGGTTACAAAAGGTTCATTTCTATTAGTCCCTTCACTACACTTAGGGTTCTTGCATTCACTAGCACAAAATTCATCTACATAAAATTAACACTTAGTTTACAATTACAATAAATTCATAAATAGTTTACATATTGTTAAAATCAAAAAAGTGTATGGAAGAAATCACCAACATAAATCACATTTATATTTTGTACGTCTGTTATTTCAATATCTGTAATCTAAATGTACAAACATACTATAAAAATAAAATCAAATTAGTTAAATTAATTTAGCGTGGTGGTTTCTTATATGAGCAGGGCGGCCTACGCCGTGATTGGCGCTCCTCCGCCTGGGTGTTATGTGGTGGGGTGCTGGGAGCCAATCAGAGCCCTGCAGCGTGCGCAAGCGTACGAGGCCTTGGAAAAAAACTCTGTTGTAATTTAATTTAATTTTTTGCGTCGAGAGACGCGATGGAGTTGCTCTGAGCGGTGCCTTTAATAAAAGAAAGTGAGAGTAATGGAAGAAGTAAAGTAGGTGTTGGTTGTTTGGGTTTTAGGAGAATGCGTGATGTTTGGTAGTTCTGCGTTGCGGCTGTTCCGCACTAAATGATTGTAGTTAATTAGGATTGAACTTGTACGTAGTAGATGAGTTGGGGTATTCATTTCTAGATTTTTTAGAGTTAAGGAGGTTGTAAACAGCGGGCATCGGACGGGAAATGCTTGCGCCCAGCTGCTGGTAGTTTGGTATAATATTGGAAATACTGTTGAAATAGTGCGCTTAGCGCCGGGTTGGAGAAGAGGTCCTCTACTTCCGTTTTTGCTGTATCTAAGATGAATTTGTTTATGGGGGTAATATTTACCTGCTTTAAATAAAAACTGAAAGGTTGGTCTGGTACTGGACGACATGCTGTTCTGATAAATCTGTTCTCTGACCTGAGAATATGGCGCATATTTTTGGCTGCTGCTGTGGCCCAAGTGACGCACGCGTATGTGCCCGCGCTGCGAACACATGTTTTGTAGAGCATAGCCTTAGTTTTGTTTGAAATTGATTTGGCGCGAAAGATAGGAGATAGGTTCGCGATGCGTTGGTCCATCTTTTTCGCTGATTCCTTACATTGAGCTTGCCATAGTAGTTTTCTATCGTATGTTATTCCTAAGTATTTTACTTGATTTTGCCATGGAATGCGAACGCCATTGATTGCGATGGGTGTCGGTAAAGCTTCTCTTCGCCAGCTGAATAAAATCGCTTGGCATTTACCGGGGTTTAGCGTAATGCCGTTAAGTTTGCACCAGTCGTTCAGGTTATTTGTTGCGTCTTGTAGTCTTCGGGCGGCACTTTCTGATTTTGCAAATTTCGTCGTGAAGGCCACATCGTCGGCATATAAGTATTCCTTGACATGAGGTGATAGAGGGAGATCGTGGATGTATAGAGTGAAAAGGAGGGGAGAGAGCACGGCCCCTTGTGGGACGCCGGCGTGGATAGTTTTGATTGAAGATTTATGTGTTTGATAGTTGATAAAGAAAGTTCAATTTTGAAGATAGCTGAATATTAGGCGGCAGAGATAATCGGGAAGAAACTTATGGCATTTTTGTAGAAGGATTTGATGGTTTACTTTATCGAATGCGTAGGAGAAGTCAAAGAATATAGCGGGGATGGTACAGTGGAGAGAGAGAGAGTGGAGGCAATTTCCATTGCTAACCGAAAAGTTTGCATTGCCGACGAGTGACCTTTACGAAATCCGAATTGCGTAGATCTTATTGCCTTTTCTGGATCTAGTTTAGAGGTGATGGCCGGGAGGAGGAGACGTTCAAATAATTTAGAAACTTGCGAAAGTATGCTGATTGGACGGTAATTTTCCGGATCGGTTGAGCTCTTGTTGGGTTTGTTGATGAGAATTTTGGCTTTTTTCCAGTTTGTTGGAAAATAGCCTATGTTGATCGCGGCATTCATGATTTGGACGAGGGCAAGGGCGGCGCTCTTCGGTAAATTCTTTAACATTTTGCCGCTGATATGATCAGGGCCTCTCGCTTTACGGTCGTTTAAATCTTTAAGTTTTGCTCGCAATTGCTCTTCAGAAATTTGAAATCGGTTTTCGTCTGTCATTCTTCTGCCAATGTTACCGAAGTAACAATCTTCGTAGATCTTTGGAAGGACGTCTGGCACGGGGATGTATTGGTTGTTTATTTGTTGGTATGAATTTATTGGATTTGGCCGAAACCGTTTTTCTAATGTTGAAGCGAAAATTTCCGCTTTTCGAGCTGGGTCGTATGTTGTGGTATTTCCGTCTTTGAGTACTGAGATGGGCGCTACCGGATTTTTTAGAGTTTTCTGGAGCTTCCAAATATCGCGACGGTCTCTCACGTCTGCGGAGGTGAGGAACTTCTCCCACTTAGCCTCTCTATGTGCTTGGAGCAGTTTGGAAACAGTTCTGCGCGTAATTTGGAATTTAGCTTTGTCGAATGGATCACGCGTGGCGTAATACCGCCTTTGCGCTTTCCTGCGCTCTTGGATGAGAGAGCTAATATGCGCGGGAAGAGCGTCGCGTCGGTCTTGAGTTTTTGTTTTAGTGGTGTTGATATGATACGCGTAGCGCAGTTTCTGCTCGAATTTGTCAATCGCTTCGTCGATATCCTCGGGCGTTTCAGGCGCTCGAGTCGAGGCGTGAACCTTATGGGCCACACGGTCACGATATTTCCTCCAGTCGGTGTTGAAATTAAAGTTAGAATGAATGGAATAAGGAAAAGCACCAAGAAAGATAGCTGAAATGATTGGAAGGTGGTCGGAATTTAGTTCATTTAGCGGGCGGGGGACAGTAGGTTGAAGGTTGGAAGAGTGGATTATAATGTCGAGAAAAGCATGTGGGAGGTGATTTATAAGGTGGGTGGGGCCACAGGGCGGGTGAAGAATTAGTGAAGGATGAGCATCGAGGAAAGATTTAAGTGCATTGCCGGCTGGAGTGTTTGTGGTGCAACCCCATTCTATTCTCTTGGCGTTGAGGTCGCCACCTATTACTACTGTGGCGCCTGTACTAGTAATTTGCGTTAAATCTGCTAATGAAAGGGGTTGCGCCGGGCTTCTGTATACGGAGACAAAGTTTATCGGACCGGTGGCCGTTCCTAGTTCAACTATAGTTGCCTCGAGGTTCGCGAGTGGCGGTGTGTTTATTCTAGTGTGGGGTAGAGTTCTCCTGAGTGCTATTGCCGTTCCGCCTCCTCTCCTATTTTGTCTATCGTCTCGGTAGACGTGGTAGCCGCGCAGTCGGAAAGATTTGGAGCTTTGAAGATGCGTTTCTTGAATTAATAAGATTGCGATGGCATAATCTTCGCAGAATTTTTTATAAGAACTTTCGAGTTTAACAATGTTCCGTTCGCATTCCATGACGCAATATTGTAAAGGCGATTCGCTAATGGCGCCATTAAAATAATTTGGCTACGGCTTCTATTGCTGCGAGGGATTTTGTAATGACGTCTCCATCGCCTTTGAGGATTAGGATCGCTGTTTTAGCAGCGGCAATGATTTTGGCTAAATCAAACCCTTTAATTAATTCTAGAAGATCCTTCAGTTCGGAAAAGGCGCCGGAGGTCTGCTGGGTCCCTATTGGCTGGTCGTTTTTGGCGGCTTCCGATTGGGCAGGTTGTCCCCACCACGCCGGGGCGCTAGCACCGGGAGCTGGAAGCACTGGGAACCCAGTGGGCGTCTGTGCTGCGGCGGGAGCGGACGAGTTGCCGGAACGTTGGACGCGAGCGGCGCGCAGCCTAGCGAGTTGCTGCTGGCGTACGCGGAGGGCCTCCTGATAGAAACTGCACTTCTTGTAATTGGCAGGATGCGTTCCTGCACAGTAGCACATTTCGGCTGAGTGTTAAGCCTATCCTGCACTGGGCAGAGCGAGGAGTTGTGCGTACCCGCGCAGCCCATGCATCTTGCCTGCCGGCGGCATCCATTCTTGGTGTGTCTCCAGGCGCAACAATTAAGGCAAAGTGGGATTTTGTCTTTATCTTTTGGTTCCTCCAAACTGATTTTAATAAAGTTAATATGCTTGATTTTCTTAAGATCTCCTAGTTGTAAGTAGCTAACTTTGATGGAGTATAAACCTACTCCCTCGAAATTGTTGGGGCCTAATTTCTTCTTAATTTCGCCTACGTGGTGCACAACAATGCCCTGCTTTTGGAATTCAGTTTTGATTTCCTCGCAGGACATGTTTGAGTCAAGTCCGCGTATTATCATTCTCTTTCTTCTTTCCGCAGTAGTGCGGTGAAAGTAGTAGTTCAATTCGGTGTCAGATTTAGCCTCTTTAATAGTCGGTCTATGGTTTTGTGGTCCTCGACGCTACCGGGGCGGAGGATGAGGGATTGTGCATTGATTTGCGCATATAAGTTCTTTTTACAGTAAGCGCGCAGGTGGTTCGTGAGCCCTATGGGATCGATCAATGCGGCCTTTTCTACATAGAAACAACCTATTGAGTTTTTAGGTTGACGCGAAGCGTTTGGCACTGCATTTGTTTTGTTATTGTTTGAGCTTTGGTTGGGAGCGGATACATTGGTTGTAGGTGGCGTGGTTGCGGCATTATTAGAGTTAGTGGCAGTTTCCTTCGCGGTTTTCTTGGCTGGTGGATCAACCGGTAGCGAGGCAAAGCGGTTTGCGTGTTTGAGCTCGGAAGCTTCTACCGCCGGCTGCTTTGGGGTGCGAAAGAATTTCTTAGGTAATTTGAAGAGTTCTTCAAGCGCGTCATTTGGGGTTTCGCTAGTTATTTTAAGTTGATTTTTGGCGTTCTCGGCCGTATGGGCTATTTCAGGTACAGAGTCAGAATGTTTGTCATCCAGTCTTTCTATTCTGGTAACGTTCGCCATGACGTGATCGTGGTGATCGACTGAGTTGGCGGAAGAAAGCATGCTGTTGGTTGCAGCTTCGTTTGAGGACATTTCACGGTTAGAGGGGGCGACAGGGGAAAGAGAGTTAGCATTTCTTATAGTAGAGAGCCTATATTGCACCGCTGCAGAGCGCATCCGCCGGCGAATCTCACCAATGACTGGTGAAGCTGCTGGTGGCGTATCCCCGCTTGAGGTGGTGTTGCTTTCCAAAGTGGTGGCGCTGAGAAGGTGCGGCAGCCTTCGCCGCACTACTGGTGGGTTTCCTCCAGCCGGGGCGGCTGCAAGACGCCTCCACGACGCACAACCGCGTGGGCGGCCGACGACGACAGGGGCGATCGCGTGGTCGCGCCGGCGCGGGGTTTCCTTCGCTCGCAACTTATCGGGTTTAAGCCCGTTGATGCTCAGCACCGCCGAGCTAGTAAGCACAGAAGTTTTTGCTCTTTGTTTGCTCTTTTCTAAGTTGTGCACTAGCAGGCGGGGGAGCACCGCCGAGCATGGCGTATTGAGCCACAGCAAAACGCACTTCGCGACACGGCGGGAGCAAGGCGGAGGGACCGGAAGATGCGTCTACCTCAATGCCAAGCGCCCGAATCGAATCGTTAAATTAAAAAAATCGAATCGTTAAATTAATTTAGGCCGGTGGTGGTTTCTATATGAGCAGGGCGGCCTACGCCGTGATTGGCGCTCCTCCGCCTGGGTGTTGAGTGGTGGGATGCTTGGAGCCAATCAGAGCCCTGCCTCGTACGTGAGCGTACGAGGCCTTGGAAAAACTCTGTTTTTATTTAATTTAATTTTTAGCGTCGAGAGACGCGACGGAGTTGCTCTGAGCGGTGCCTTTAATAAAAGAAAGTGAGAGTAATGGAAGAAGTAAAGTAGGTGTTGGTTGATTGGATTTTTGGAGCATGCTTGATGTTTGGTAGTTCTGCGTTGCGGCAATTCCGCACTGAATAGTTGTAGTTAATAAGGATTGAATCTTGTACGTAGTAGCTGGGTTGGGGTGGAGTTAAGGGGGTTGTAAGCAGCGGGCATCGGACGGGAAATGCTTGCGCCCAGCTGCTGGTAGTTTGGTATAATATTGGAAATACTGTTGAAATAGTGCGCTTAGCGCCGGGTTGGAGAAGAGGTCCTCTATTTGCTTTTTTGCTGTATATAAGATGAATTTGTTTATGGGGGTAATATTTAACTGTTTTAAATAATAACTGAAAGGTTGGCCTGGTACTGGACGACATGCTGTTCTGACGAATCTGTTCTCTGACCTGAGAATGTGGCGCATATTGTCTGCTGCTGCTGTGGCCCAAGTGATGCATGCGTATGTGCCCGCGCTGCGGACACATGTTTTGTAGAGCATAGCCTTAGTTTTATTTGATATTGATTTGGCGCGAAAGATAGGAGATAGGCTCGCAATGCGTTGGCCCATCTTTTTCGCTGATTCCATACATTGAGCTTGCCATAGTAGTTTTCTATCGTATGTTATTCCTAAGTATTTTACTTGGTTTTGCCATGGAATGCGAATACCATTGATTGCGATGGGTGTTGGTAAAGCTTCTCTTCGCCAGCTGAATATAATTGCTTGGCATTTACTGGGGTTTAGTGTAATGCCGTTTAGTTTGCACCAGTCGTTCAGGTTATTTGTTGCGTCTTGTAGTCTTCGGGCGGCGCTTTCTGATTTTGCAAATTTCGTCGTGAAGGCCACATCGTCAGCAAATAAGTATTCTTTGACATGAGGTGATAGGGGGAGGTCATGGATGTATAGAGTGAAAAGGAGGGGAGAAAGCACGGCCCCTTGAGGGACGCCGGCGTGGATATTTTTGATTGAAGATTTATTGGTTTGATAGTTGATAAAGAAAGTTCGATTTTGAAGGTAGCTGAATATTAGGTGGCAGAGATAGTCAGGAAGAAACTTATGGCATTTTTGTAGAAGGATTTGATGGTTTACTTTGTCAAATGCATAGGAGAAGTCAAAAAATATAGCGGGGATGGCACAGTGGAATGAGAGAGAGAGAGTGGATGCAACTTCCATTGCTAATCAAAAAGTTTGCATTGCCGACGAGTGACCTTTACGAAATCCGAATTGCGTAGATCTTATTGCCTTTTCTAAATCTAGTTTTGAGGTGATGGCCGGGTGGAGGTGACGTTCAAATAATTTAGAAACTTGCGAAAGTATGCTGATTGGACGGTAATTTTCTGGGTCGGTTGAGCTCTTGTTGGGTTTGTTGATGAGAATAATTTTGGCTTTTTTCCAGTTTGATGGGAAATAGCCTATGTTGATTGCGGCGTTCATGATTTGGACGAGGGTAAGAATGGCGCTCTTTGGTAAATTCTTTAACATTTTGTCGCTGATATGATCAGGGCCGCTCGCTTTACGGTCGTTTAAATCTTTAAGTTTTGCTCGCAATTGCTCTTCAGAAATTTGGAATCGGTTTTCGTCTGTCATTCTTTTGCCAATGTTACCGAAGTAACAATCTTCGTAATTCTTTGGAAGGACGTCTGGCACTGGGATGTATTGGTTGTTTATTTGCTGGTATGAATTTATTGGATTTGGCCGAAATCGTTTTTCTAATGTTGAAGCTAATATTTCCGCTTTTCGGGCTGGGTCGTATGTGGAGGTATTTCCGTCTTTGAGTGCTGAGATGGGCGCTACCGGATTTTTTAGAGTTTTCTGGAGTTTCCAAATGTGACGACGGTCTTTCACGTCAGCGCAAGTGAGGAATTTCTCCCATTCAGCCTCTCTATGTGTTTTGAGCAATTTGGAAACAGTTCTGCGCGTAATTTGGAATTTAGCTTTATCAAATGGGTCACGCGTGGCGTAAAATCGCCTTTGCGCTTTCCTGCGCTCTTGGATGAGAGAGATAATATGCGCGGGAAGAGCGTCGCTTCGTCGATATCCTCGGGCGATTCTGGTGTTCGAGTTGAAGCGCGAATCTTATGGGCCACACGGTCACGATATTTCCTCCAGTCGGTGTTGAAATTATATTTAGGATGAAAGGAATATGGAAAAGCACCAAGAAAGATATCTGATATGATTGGAAGGTGGTCGGAATTGAGTTCATTTAATGGGCGGGGGACTGTAGGTTGAAGATTGGAAGAGTGGATTATAATGTCGAGAAAAGCATGTGGGAGGTGATTTATAAGGTGGGTGGGGCCACAGGGCGGGTGAAGAATTAGTGAAGGATGAGCATCGAGGAAAGATTTAAGTGCATTGCCGGCTGGAGTGTTTGTGGTGCAACCCCATTCTATTCTCTTGGCGTTGAGGTCGCCACCTATTACTACTGTGGCGCCTGTACTAGTAATTTGCGTTAAATCTGCTAATGAAAGGGGTTGCGCCGGGCTTCTGTATACGGAGACAAAGTTTATCGGACCGGTGGCCGTTCCTAGTTCAACTATAGTTGCCTCGAGGTTCGCGAGTGGCGGTGTGTTTATTCTAGTGTGGGGTAGAGTTCTCCTGAGTGCTATTGCCGTTCCGCCTCCTCTCCTATTTTGTCTATCGTCTCGGTAGACGTGGTAGCCGCGCAGTCGGAAAGATTTGGAGCTTTGAAGATGCGTTTCTTGAATTAATAAGATTGCGATGGCATAATCTTCGCAGAATTTTTTATAAGAACTTTCGAGTTTAACAATGTTCCGTTCGCATTCCATGACGCAATATTGTAAAGGCGATTCGCTAATGGCGCCATTAAAATAATTTGGCTACGGCTTCTATTGCTGCGAGGGATTTTGTAATGACGTCTCCATCGCCTTTGAGGATTAGGATCGCTGTTTTAGCAGCGGCAATGATTTTGGCTAAATCAAACCCTTTAATTAATTCTAGAAGATACTTCAGTTCGGAAAAGGCGCCGGAGGTCTGCTGGGTCCCTATTGGCTGGTCGTTTTTGGCGGCTTCCGATTGGGCAGGTTTTCCCCACCACTCCGGGGCGCTAGCACCGGGGGCTGGTAGCACTGGGAACCCTGTGCGAGTCTGTGCTGCGGCGGGAGCGGACGAGTTGCCGGAACGTTGGACGCGAGCGGCGCGCAGCCTAGCGAGTTGCTGCTGGCGTACGCGGAGGGCCTCCTGATAGAAACTGCACTTCTTGTAATTGGCAGGATGTGTTCCTGCACAGTTAGCACATTTCGGCTGTGTTTAGCCTATTCTGTACTGGGCAGAGCGAGGAGTCTGCGTACCCGCGCACCCCATGCATCTTGCCTGCTGGCGGCACCCATTTTCGGTGTGGCCCCAGGCGCAACAATTAAGGCAAAGTGGGATTCTGTCTTTGTCCTTTGGTTCCTCCAAACTAATTTTAATAAAGTTAATGTGCCTTATTTTCTTAAGGTCTCCTAGTTGCAAGTAGTTAACTTCGATGTTATATAAGCCAACTCCCTCGAAATTGTTGGGGCCTATTTGTTTCTTAATTTCGTCTACGTGGTGCACGACTATGCCCTGCTTTTGGAATTCTTTTTTGATTTCCTCGGAGGACATGTTAGAGTCTAATCCGCGTATTATCATTCTCTTTCTTCTTTCCGCAGTAGCGCGGTGAAAGTAGTAGTTCCATTCGGTGTCAGTTTTAGCCTCTTTAATAGTCGGTCTATGTTTTTGTGGTCCTCGACACTACCTGGGCGGAGGATAAGGGATTGTGCATTGATTTGCGCATATAAGATCTTTTTACAGTAGTCGCGGAGGTGATTCGTGAGCCCTATGGGATCGCTCAGCGCGGCCTTTTCTACATAGAAACAACCTATTGAGTTTTCAGGTTGACGCGAAGCATTTGGCACTGCATTTGTTATGTTATTGTTTGAGCCTTGGTTGGGAGCTGCTACATTGGTTGTAGGAGGCGTGGTTGCGGCATGATTAGAGTTAGTGGCAGTTTCCTTCGCGGTTGACTTGACTGGTGGATCAAGTGGTAGCGAGGCAAAGCGGTTTGCGAGCTTGAGCTCGGATGTTTCTACCGCCGGCTGCTTTGGGGTGCGAAAGAATTTCTTTGCGCGGGTTCGAATCCCGCCTTTTCCGAGGGATTCCCTTTGGAACGTCGTAATGCAATTTAATGTAATATAACAATTTAAGGTTAATATTACAAGATTCATTTCGACGTTTCCGGACGAGTCTCGTAACGTATAAGTATTTAAAATTAATTTAAAAACTGGAATTAAAATGTAACTCTAACTCCCTCCCCGTCACTCGGCGCGCCGAGCAGAGGGGGGCCGGCGGGCCAAAGGCATAGTAGCTGGCAGTGCGCGCCAATGGCTCACCACCTGTTACAGTGGCGACCAATGACGGCGCAGCGGCGTCCGTTTCGAACGCACGGAACTGCAGCTCAAGCGAATCCGCGAGGATTTCACTTTTTGGCGCTTCATCCCAGACGCAAACAGGCGTAGGTGGTGGAAGACCGGGCGCCCCCGTCCTGTAGTCGCTCTGGATCGGGCTGTGTACTCCCGGTTTATGGCCCAGCGCACGAGATGGATCCCAAATGTGCATCTCATGAAGATTGCACTGTGAAATAGTTAGAGACCATTGAGCAGCTCTCTCATCTTGTAGAGATGAACGGAATTCTCTGCTTCATCTGCGCACCCGCTCTCCGTCAACGGGATCGCCGTAGCGGCGATGAACTTAAATAGTTCTGCGCAGATCTCTTAGGATCCTTCTTTGCTCATCTGTAAGCTCAGGGCGAGAATTCTCTACGCGAGTGAAAGTTGTATTTTGCTTGAAAACCAATTTCAACATTACAGTGAAATGATTTACTGCTTCGTCGATCTCAGCTTCCGTATTTAGTGGTTTCTGCTCAAGCTGAGAATTCAGCTGTGTTGCGAAACCTGCCCAGTCTGCGTCACTCGAGGTTCGAAAGTTAGCTTGGCGCTTCGCTACAAGAGACGCCACTACACATGTTAATGGATTATGATCGGACTCCAGTGCGGCAATTGAGCGGGGAACCACATACTCAACTCATTTCACGATCATACAATCAATAACACCCGGATTTCTGTTACCAGCATCCGAGAAATGCAATCTTGAGATCGCCGAAGCAGTAAGCTGCGCCGTCATTGGTCGCCACTGTAACACAGGTGGTGAGCCATTGGCGCGCACTGCCAGCTACTATGCCTTTGGCCCGCCGGCCCCCCTCTGCTCGGCGCACCGAGCGACGGGAAGGGAGTTAGAGGCGGAGCGGTTGTGAACTCCCGGTCATGGGAAAGCACTGTGGGGAGTTTTTCTCCCTGCAAGCGCGCAACGCGGATGACCACATTAAGATATCCGCAAATCTAAAGTCTCAGAAGCTGGGCCACTTCACCCACGCACGAAAGGAAGAGCGGGGTCTCAAACTATACCTGAGAGGCCCGCCTCCCCAAGTGACGGCGGAGGAGGTGGCGGAAGACCTGGCGCGGCCTGGGGAACCCCGGCCCGTCGTCCACCAGCTAAAGAGGCGCCGGAACGGGAATCTCATTCCGATCGGCGCCTATTTCGTCAACCTCTTACCGGGTGACGACGGGCGAAAGGCGACGCCGGTGTTTTGGCGGCCGCCGGAGGAAGGCGCGAACACCCTCCCGCCCGACGTAGAAGATCTCCTGCGCGAAAAACGCAAAGCCAGACGGCTCTGGCAACAGTTCAGATGCCCTGCACTCAAAGCAAAACTACGCGAGTGCGAAAACCGGCTCAAAGCGGCTCTCACAAACCACCACGCTGCAGAGTGGGAAAAGCGCATGAGAGACATAGGCACCGATCACTCTCGTAACGGCCTTTTCAAACTCCAAAAGGCTCTCAGATCAATACCGAACACAAATAACGCCATCCGCGGACCCGACAATGCGGAAGGCAAACCAACATACCTTTTCTCAGACCAAGCTAAAGCGGAATTCTTTGCTGACATGCTTGAGGAAAGGTTCACAAACAACACTCTACAGTCAGAAGACGAGGAAAGCACAGAGGAAGGCAACACCGCTCTCACACCATGCACTGTCGAAGAGATCACAAAGACAGTGACAGGTATGCGCAGCCGAAAGGCACCTGGCCCTGACCATATAGGACCTCCAATCCTCAAGGAGGCACTACCGGTCATCAGGTCAAAACTCGCGCAAATTTACAACAGTTGCATCACCCTAAGGTATTTCCCGGAAAGATGGAAACATGCTAGTATTTCCATGCTTCCGAAACCCGGAAAAGACCTGACCCTCGCGGCGAGCCACAGGCCAATCAGCCTACTCCCTATCATGGGAAAAGTTTTTGAAAGGCTAATCCTCGCGCGAATCCAACCACTTGCCATCTCGGGAAACCTCATTCGAGATGAACAATTCGCCTTCCGACCAGGTCACTCCACCTCACTACAGGCTCTATGCATGGCTCAGCAGATCTCCGCTGATCTCATACTCACAAAGGATGTACCTGTCGTCTACCTGGATATGGTACAAGCCTTTGATAAGGTACCCCACAACAAACTAATCGCGAAACTTAAGCGCTGCCTCCCACAAGATGTTACCGATATGATTACATCTTTCCTCGCAAACCGCACTTTCGTGGTAAAAGTAGGGAAAGCGAGATCCTCAAAACGCGGAATCTTCGCCGGGGTCCCCCAAGGCTCCGTACTCTCCCCGCTATTGTTCTCGCTATATGTCAATGACATACCACATATACCACGAATACGGTTATTCCTCTATGCCGATGACATAGCAATCCTAGCAAGAGGAATAAACCGAGACCACAAACTAAAAACACTACAAAAACAGATGAACCTGACGCTGAAGTGGGCAGAAGAAAACCACTTGACCTTCTCAGCGGAAAAAAATCAGGCAATCTGCTACACTCGCCCTGC
>BLKR01005202.1:0-47647 GCA_011170035.1 Teleogryllus occipitalis
GAATATTGCAGAGCTCTTCAAAATAATATATTTATTATTCTTTAAACCATGTCTTGAAATGGTTACCAAAGCATTGATTTTTTAATGACATGTACACTGTATTAAATTGAATGTTATTTGTAAGAAGTTAACACGCTCTTGGTCTAAAGCAGGATTACTAGAAATAAATATAAGTTTTGACAAAAATTATTTTTTATAATTTAATAATTAAAATGACACTGTGACACATTACTAGATCATGAGCATACCCTTTTTGATATTACTAAATACTGAATTGAAAATGACTTAAACCACTGTCTATGTAGGGTCATTGGATAGATTTATAGGAGGACTATAAATACCTTTCATAAGAATCACTTCCAAATTGGAGCGTATATTGTTGTTTCTTTGTAATGTTTTCTGATTAGTTGTAAGAACTTTCATTTTATTGTTGTATGTTGGTTGATATTATTATTGTAGTAGTAGTATTTTAAATACAAGAATCAAATTACTTTTAAAGGCACCTGTAATCCTGTATTATTATTCATAGGTATATCTTGTGTTGCTCAAAGACATAATGTGTTTAACATGGGAGTGGATGCATCTTGTCGATAAATATTACTAGTTACCTGGGAGAAAGTGGATCCTAGAGAAAGTTTCATTATATAAAGTTTTTCTAGCACCTTGAATTAATATAATTCAATATTTAAATGACTGTTACATCCTTAACTTCATTTATCAAGTACTTTTTTATTTAAAATTATTAGTATAAATTTGCAAAATTCATCAAACATTTGTTGATGCATAAAATCATTATTTTTTCTTTCACATAATACAAAAGGAATTCATAAATATTAATACATGCTAAATGTTTATTTGGGAATGTAAAGTTCAGTAATTAATTTGTACACACAATCTTTACAATGAATATGATTTGTGTGCAATTTTTTTCTTGTACATTTCACATTCATGGTTCATGGTTCACATGTGCGGTGTTCATGTTCATGGTTCACATGTGCGGTTCAAATTTTTTAGACAAATTTCATGTCTTGTCCAGTTGGTTTTCTTTCTTGGAATTTCTGCTTCTTGTGTTTGTTCTTAATGCAAATATTATGCTTTTTTAAATATCAACTTGTATGGCAATCCTTTTAGTATTGATCTTAGGTTATGTTAGTATCACTCAATCTGTATGAATATGATGCAATCTTCCATCTGCAATTCTTATTTCGTGTGTTTTCTGAAAATATCAGTAATGTATGATTCTCCTGAAAATTGACCATGCCTACTTGGACTGTGTCACAGGAAGTGGAAGGTCTCCATGGAATATGCCTGGTTGGCTCCGCTTGTTAATGTGGGTCTAACATACTAGAGTTTATGGAAGCTTTACAACTCCAGGGATACCCACAAGATAAAATAGATTTCTAAGAATTTACAGACAGCCTAGAATCACATTACAAATAATGGATATTGTAGATAAAAGATTAGAGAAACGTAATGTAAATAACACGAGTATACAATATTCTCAAACAATACTGTACATGAAGTCCTGAAGTCAAAATTCTCCCGGGTGAACAATATTAGGATTGAATATAGTTGTCAAATACTCCATTCACAAAAGTCATCAACATGAAAATGATTTGGAAACCAGTACCAATCTGAAAACCCTTTCAAAAACCAAGAGGCAAATCAATTATATGATCTATAATAATGAAATACAGCTTTTGCACAAAACTCTTCTTTACACTATTATTTTGTCATTTTTGTTTTTGTGGATGAATATTGGTGTTAGGGCATGTTTTAGGATAATATACTTGATTACCTGAATGAAAAGTTCTGTAATTTCTCTTGATATAAACAAGTCGCTAGTCATTCACTGAGGCAAAGTGAGAAGCCCCCAGAGATACAAAAAGTGGTTTACAACGTATCCCATTACTCTAATCCTAAATTACTGTAATTGTTCTTTCCTGCAAAGCAAAAACTATGTTTGTGGAAGAAGGATTACCTTACAGTAAAATACTATAATTGAGATTGAGGCTGGAAAACGAGCATTGCAGATTGTTAATGAAAATTTTATGGTGCAAAATATTTCAACTCTCTTGAAAACTCGATTACTTGTTTTGCAGCACTATATGAGGCTTCCATCCTAGGGATAGCATCATTGGAATTCCCTAAAAATTTAATTAAGGAATTTTTTAAGATATTATTAATCCTGAGAGATTGATTAAGACTAAAAAGTGTAATTTCTGTTTTTTACTTCCTCTGTACTACCCTGTAGTGTGGACTACAGATGTACTACTGTATGTATCTGTACAACTCTGTAGTACAGACAAAATATTGTTATGCAGACAAAAGTGCCATTTTTTGTTTTCTGAAAAACTCAGTTTTGGGGTCACTGATACCGAAAAATGCATTTTTCTTTAATATGTAGTAAATTGCTTTCCTGAATACAGTGTGGACAGATCCAAGTTTTGTGGATCCCTGATATGGACAAATTTATTTTATAAATGTGTAACTGTGAATACCGCTAGCATGTGAATTATACACAGGATTTTCACCAAATTTGATATTCCCTCATTGATGTAGCTGATCTCATGACCCCTTAATTTGAAAAGAAAATTTTATTTTTGGGGGTACTTTACATAAAGCTCCAGCAACATTTTTTAAGTTTTCTCCAAACTGTTTCTAATTGTTTTTTGCTTGATTTTAGCAAAGTACACTTATAAAAGTCATCTGATTTTTATTGAACCTTTTTTCTGTATTGTAAAAGTAAACCATTTGTACCAGTACTTTGATCATGGCTTCCCAGTTGGTCTCATGGCTTAATCATAGAGGACACTGTTTACAGGACATTAGTGCATAGGCTCAGGTCCCAGTCCTGCCAGATGTTTTTGTGATTTTAATTATAATAATAATGATATTTATTTTGTTGAGCATTGCTTCATTGTATGACTAGTCAATTTCCTGCAGCTGTTTGTTATTTTACAATAATTCTTATATTGATATTACATTATTTTGAACACACAATTATTTAATTATATATATTCACTCTCACTCTTTTATATACAACGGAAAACTGAAATATATTTAGTATTTAATTGTGTGTCTATTTATTACAAATAAGACTATACTTTTTGTATATTCCATTGCATAATATTAACTCTTACATTATAAATAAATATACCTACAATAATATTAATAATGTTACAATATTTATTTGTCAAAACAATAGAACGAGTCACTTCACTGTGATATTACATTACACTACAATTCATTACAGTATCTCTTGTGAGCTGCAATAGTGGCACAAGTAAAAAAAAAAAAAATACGAATTTTGAGTTAATGCACTCTCCAGAATTGCAGTTGGGTCTACCTTCCAGCAGCAACAGCAGCATATCTTGCAGTACAGTATTCCACTAACAAATGGCAGAAGTGTGAATGCAAGAATGATGCATTTCAGTACAAGGTGAATGGTACTTCAAAATCATATATCTCAACACCTGACTTTTTGAATTGTGCCATTATTGCAACCCACAAACAATGTGTGTGGGTGTGTGTATATAATAAAAATAAAAACATATTAGCTATTAGTATTTTATAAATGCTTACATATACATACATTCATTTACATTCTCACACCTGTACTAGGTTTTTACACATTACATATATGTTTAGTTTTCATTATATTGCATAATATTAAATATATTACACATAAATATACAAAAATATTACATAAGTTACAAATAATACGAGAAAATGTGTGCTATTGTAGCTCTACCAATTTTTAACGATTGAAGGAGCATTGGCTTTGTACCTACTTGGCCCTTAATTTTCTGATCTACCATATTTTGCATAGTATTTAATGTCCTTACCAGTATTTATAGTAACACCTAGATCATTAGAAAATAAGCATGAGTAAACCTATCATTTACGTTAATTGGAAGATTATTTATATAAATAATAAACGAAAGTGGTCCCAAGACAGAGCCTTGGGGAACACCATATTTCACTATCCTATAAATGGGATTTATTTTTAAGATTGAGATAATCAGATTTTTATCTAGAGGAAAGACAAGGCAAAAAAATAGCATTCCACTTTTACTATGTACTGTCATACGCAATATTACTTGGAATTACTCATATTTTCAAAAATTTTTACTTGACATTAATGACAGTGTTATTTTTAACAGATTTCATTCATAAAAAATCTGTCTCATTGTAATACAATTACGTAATACATTAATACAGCTACAAATCAGTAATGTTTTGAGAAACCGAAATCAGAGAGTTCGTTTTTCTGTCAAGGGTGTTTGTGCAACTAACAATGAATATCGTTGAAAATATTAAATAGAAGAAATCAATGATTTCAATGAAAAAGCCACAGAAAAATTGGCTGAAAAGAAACAATGGAATGGAACTGTTCAGCATTCTATCAGACTTCATAGGATGATTTGTGTTTAATTGTCATTATTTACGTTAATGAGTGTAAATACATGCATGCATGTAATGTGTGTGCGTGTGTGAGAGAGAGAGAAGGAGAGGGAAGAGAGAGTGGGAGGAAGGGAGAAAGAAGAGAAACGTTGCTCTCTCTAATGGCATGACCACGAGCCGCCACTGTCTTACAATGATAACGAGAAACGGCGTTTGCATTCAGTTTTTCTTTAACGTCCTCTGACTAGTTTATGTAGGTATAGGTCTCTTCATTTTTACTATTTACAATTTCTCGTTATACGAAAGACGATTAAAAGGCTTCTCTAATAAACGCTGTACAATATACGCCTTGTCAACAGATATTTCCCGAAGCTTGCTGTGACATTTCTTCAAAACATCTTACCAAATTGACAATAGTTAACTTTGACACTATCACATACTTAATATGTTGCAATTTTAACATTTAAAATACGCTTAATGTAATCTATTATGTATACTCGCCATCAAACGCGTATGTCTTCCACTAAAGCACACATCTAACGTACTTTGTCCATTTACTACCCACTGCCTCCAAACTGTCCGAACGTGGGAAGAAACCGTTCGGCAAATCGGCAACCTGCGCTCCTGGCTGGCTCATATCATACCAGTAGGATGGGGAGTGAATCATGCAACGAACGCACGCTGTATGGATGCTGCTGGGTTACCAGCTGTTTCTTCGGCCTTGCCGCCTCTTAGGAGGAATGATGTGCCGACGAGCGAGCAATTTAATACAGGTCTCAACAAAACAGATTATACATCGTTTTGAAATATGTATGTCACTGAAAAAGAATATGGCCCACAATTATTTTTAATATAATTTATCTTGACAGATTTTTGCTCTCGTAATTTTTGGGGGCTACGGCCGGTAACCCCGGGAGCTCAGAGTATACGGCACTGTAATTGAATCTTTGTTCAGTTATGGCCTCATATAACATTATTACGCTGCTAAACAGCAAATAACATACGATATTGAAGTTTGCAAATCAAGGTGATAGTCGTGGACAGACCAATCGAGTCTATTATTTGTGTTAGCGACCTCCTTGTTCAATACTCTAATTAATCTGATGGAAAGTTTTATATATATATATATATATATATATATATATATATATATATATATATATATATATATATATATATATATACTAGCTGACCCGGCGAACTCTGTTCCACCTTAACAGCCGGTCCCATCTTTTTCTCGCGTCGCACTCACTGTGAGAAACTGTACTATCCTTGTTGCACCCGTGATAATAAAGCAATTGCAGATTTGTGTTTTTCTCTCAAACAAAGAAGAATTTCAAAAAACGCTCTGATATTAAATAGATAATTAAAAAATATATTACGTAGCAGAGCGTTTTTTTGGAATTGATTTTTGTTTAAGAGAGAAATACAAAGCTGTAATCATAGGGACCGGCTGTTAAAGGCAATAAATAAGCAGATTTTGGAATTTATTAAGTTAAATTGTTTATTAGAAAATACAAATAAAAAAATTAAGTAGATTAATCATTCATTATTTTTCCTGTATTTTGGTGCATAGGTTGCACTCTTCAGTTAAGTACCTTGTGATACACGACATTTTTTGTTTTATTATCAGGCGCAAAAACAAACAACGCAGATGATCTTCCGCCCCGTGAACATGCCACATACAATTTACCATGGGAAAAACATGGATATTCTAGATTCAAACCACAAACTTTCAAGGATTGGCCTCGTGATTTGTTGATGGTCATGGCGAATACAAGACGGATCGGAAATTGAAGTCTTTTAAATTGAAACGTCATATCGCTAACATTAACGCTTTCTGTTATCAGTGCGGCGTTACAACAATGGGTTACAACAGGCAACAATGACCTCTAACATGCGAAATCACGCGAAAACGTGCGAACACGTGCAAAAACGTGCGTTCTCACACAGGAACGCTGTCGAACGGGATAAACAGTATCCTATGTCCGTCTCCTGGCTCAAAGCTTCCTGCTCACCAATTTTCAGCCAAATCAGTACAGCCGTTCTTGAGTTATAAATAGTGTAACTAACACGACTTTATTTTATTTATATATATATATATATATATATATATATATATATATATATATATATATATATATATATATATATATGTGGGACTCTGATCGTTCCGATCCCACAAGAGGAAGTAGAGAGCGCTGGAGTCGAAGGAGAAGAGATGAACGAGTTGCTAGAAGATACGCGGGACAGGAAGTGTGTGAAAACAGAAGGGGTAGAACGGTGCTGATTGTTGAGCAGATCCGTGTGTTGTAATGAGTTTTATGTTGTTATATATTTCTTGACTTTAAAAACCAAGTAGGACAATCCCGAATAATCTGATTCCCATATATATATATATATATATATATATATATATATATATATATATATATTTCTTGCGGTACGCGACGGAACGGACCGGGAGCGGTAGCTCAGTGCATCAACTGATGTCACTGCAGCGCCTCTGACCGGGAGGTCCTAACGGCGGCAGGATTTTCGACACTAGCTTTCCAGCTAGGTCGGATACAGTCACTGTCTAAAGGAGAATTCTAGCGGCCGGCTGCTCTGATCGGTAGTTTTCCGTGGTTTCTCCGATCAACACCAGGCGAATGCCGGAGCAGTACCCTAACAAACGGGCTACGGACCGCGCACAATCTGTCCTTCCTCTTCCTTGTCCTATCCTTTCCCCTTACACACACTAACATGCACTACACTACCACATATTCCGGGAGACCGGTCGGGAGCTTAGAGCTGTCCCGGCTGGGGCGGTGCCCCGCTGGTGGGAGAGTCTTGGTTAGGGGGAAACCCCACTAGCCGGCGGTAGGTCGGCTCCGGATATCGCCATCCAGCGGGGGGAGATCACCGCCATCTCCCGAGAGACAAACATGCACTACACTAACGGGACTAATGACAATAGCAGTTGACGCGCCCGGAAACATGAAAAAAACAATCAATCTATGAAAGCGACGGAATGGCCTTCCAATACTTCGGGAATATATTATTAAATTACATCATAAATATATAACTATATGTAATACATTAATAATTAATTTAATCTTGGCATTACAATATCCATCAAACACGAGTCTCAAAATAATTAAAATTACTCTTTTCACTTTTCCAACCTTAAATGCTAATGAATCACTGCTACCCTTTTTACCATTTCCTAAAAAAGATTGATCAACAGATAAAAACCTCACTTTGAGATCGGCGACACTGCTGGCCAAGGGCATCTCGGCGGGTGGGGGCGAGGGCTCTCACGCGGGCTCGGCGTCGCTCGGCTGTTCTCGGTCCTGGTCGCTTTCCGAGGCCTGGGCGGCCGCTGCTTGATTTGTTCTGCTCGGAGCACCACATGCCTTCGGCCGTTATCCACTCGTCACTCGTTCCATCCGGGCACTGTTGATGTTCGCACCGTCGACTTCGTGGACGCATTTCTCACAACAATACTGCCCACAGTCCTCGCCGGATGTTTCGCTGCAGTTGCACCACCACGTGTTGTAACTCGTCTCCCGACTGTTCTCTGACCCTCCCCCAGTCCTTAGCGTTACAATTCCTGATTAGATTTTGTACCTAATTAAGTTTGTTGATTTAATACCTAATTTTATATATATATATATATATATTGTACAGTACCTCATTCAAAATGTATCTTTCAGAAACGATTTGATTATCAAGGGAAAAAATATCTATCTTTATAATTATAATTGTAAGAAGACGCCGAAAAAAATTTGAATTTTTGCAATTTTCGAAAAATCAGGTCATTCAAATAGCATGAGACTGCACCATTCCCTGAAACATCCTTCTCAGTATCCAAAAAACTTAATAAAAAATTTTGAAGCCTTTTTTTGAAATGTCGCAGAAGCTCCGTGTAAAGTACCCCCGAAAATTAAAATATCGGTTTCAAATTCAAGCGGCCGCGACATCAATCACTTGAATTGGGGAATATCAATTTTGGAGAAAATCCTCTGAACGGTTTAGCAGCTGCTGTTCTTCATGGACATACAGACGTTTTGCCATCAACTGATTGTTCGATATCGAGGACCCACAAAACATGAATACTGACTACACCACGTGATAGAGAATTTTTTTCTTAACCCTTCAGCGTGGTATGCCGTCTACAGACGGCAATTTCCTTTCTCTTCTAAACGCGGTATGCCATCCCTAGACGGCATGAATTTTCCTTTCCATTCGCGGTAAGCCGTCTCAGGACGGAAGGGACGTTTACCTGTTTCTCCTCTGATTTGCGGTATGCCGTCTACAGACGTTCGTCGCTTGTCGGTGCCGTGCACAGACGCTGGCTGTGTGTTACGACAAATTATCTGTTTCTTACTGAGTGATTTTCCATGTAAATAGTTTAATATCGATTAAAGTGTTCATATTTCAGTTTTTATGAAAACAATTAATTTACAATATTTTGTCTTCTATGTACTACGTATCACATTGAATTATTGCGACTGTCAGACATACGTGGTATGCATTATTTCAATATCTGAAAATATTTGTTGATACAAGTGTGTATGTCGTATTTATAATAAATTATTGTCATAATTATCGTCATTTTATTAATATCATTATTATCATGATAATTATTTTATATAATTATTATTATTATTATTATTATTATTATTATTATTATTATTATTATTCGTGTGAGCGATGCATTCTCAGGGTAGAGCACTCAGAAACGCAACGCCGCCTGAGCTGAGATGCTCCAGCAGCAGGCCCCGCCGGATGCGCTCAGCTGGCTACCTGCTCCCGCGGTGCCGCTGACCGCACCCTTCACTTAAAGCCGCCTTCAAATGCTACCGCGCACACCCTCGCCACCGCGTTGAAGGGTTAATTTAGCAACTGGATTTACACACTTTTTTGCTGACAGGACCCTGTAATAAGAGTTTTTCTGGCCAAAAATTCCAATATTTTCATTGGAGCGTTACATAACTTTCCCTCTACTGCGTAGGCCAGTAGTAGTTGTGCCAGAGAGTAAACCGCACAACTGCCCACTCCAACGAACGGCGTGCGCAGGTGTCCCGTACGGCAACGTGACGGCGCACATGCTGGTGTCCTCGGGACCGGGCTGGCTGCTGGTGCACTTCCCGGTGGACCAGATCCCCAAGTACCTGCTCACCTTCCGGCTCATCTACCGGCGCAAGGGCGACGGCAGGTGGCGCGCGCCGCACTGGGCGCAGCGCGTCACCTACCAGAGGACCGAGCCGCGCGTCAAGCCCGACTTCCCCTGCCCGCCCTGGCCCGACTTCTCCATGTTCTGCCTTTTCGTCACCGATCACATCCGCATCCTCGGCGACGCCTCCGTCGCCGACTACGAGGCGCAGGTCATACAAATTGACAAATGTTCTAGGGCGTGCAGAGGGGCAGAACATAATCACATTTTGCCAATGTAGTGAGATAAAATGTTACAAACTTCTAGGGCGTATAGAGGGGTAGAAGATTATCACATTTTGCCAATGTAGTGGCAGAAAATGAAAGTGTAGGCTGCCCAGGTACGACTTCTCCTCTTTCTGCTTTTTCCTCTCCAATCGCATCCACCTTAATAGTGACGCTTAGGTCGCCGACTACGAGGCGCAGGTGGGGGAAAAATGACGTCATACAAATTGACAAATGTTCTAGGGCGTACAGAGGGGCAGAAGATAATCACATTTTGCCAATGTAGTGAGATAAAATGTTACAAACTGCTAGGGCGTATAGAGGGGCAGAAGATTATCACATTTTGCCAATGTAGTGGCAGAAAATGAAAGTGTAGGCTGCCCAAGTACGACTTCTCCTCCTTTTGCTTTTTCCTCTCCGATCGCATCTACCTTAATAGCGACGCCTAGGTCGCCGACTACGTGGCGCAGGTGGGGGACAAATGACGTCATACAAATTGACAAACGTTCTAGGGCGTGCAGAGGGGCAGAACATAATCACATTTTGCCAACGTAGTGAGATAAAATGTTACAAACTGCTAGGGCGTATAGAGGGGCACAAGATTATCACATTTTGCCAATGTAGTGGCAGAAAATGAAAGTGTAGGCTGCCCAGGTACGACTTCTCCTCTTTATGCTTTTTCCTCTCCAATCGCATCCACCTTAATAGTGACGCCTAGGTCGCCGACTAAGAGGCGCAGGTGGGCACAAATGACGTCATACAAATTGACAAATGTTCTAGACGCAGAGGGGCAGAACATAATCACATTTTTGCCAATGAAGTGAGATAAAATGTTACAAACTTGTAGGGCGTATAGAGGGGAAGAAGATTATCACATTTTGCCAATGTAGTGGCAGAAAATGAAAGTGTAGGCTGCCCAGGTACGACTTCTCCTCTTTCTGCTTTTTCCTCTCCAATCGCATCCACCTTAATAGTGACGCCTCCGTCACCGACTACGAGGCGCAGGTGGGGCACAAATGACGTCATACAAATTGACAAATGTTCTAGGGCGTGCAGAGGGGCAGAACATAACCACATTTTGCCAATGTAGTGAGATAAAATGTTACAAACTTCTAGGGCGTATAGAGGGGCAGAAGATTATCACATTTTGCCAATGTAGTGGCAGAAAATGAAAGTGTAGGCTGCCCAGGTACGACTTCTCCTCTTTCTGCTTTTTCCTCTCCAATCGCATCCACCTTAATAGTGACGCTTAGGTCGCCGACTACGAGGCGCAGGTGGGGGACAAATGACGTCATACAAATTGACAAATGTTCTAGGGCGTGCAGAGGGGCAGAACATAATCACATTTTGCCAATGTAGTGAGATAAAATGTTACAAACTTCTAGGGCGTATAGAGGGGCAGAAGATTATCACATTTTGCCAATGTAGTGGCAGAAAATGAAAGTGTAGGGTGCCCAGGTACGACTTCTCCTCTTTCTGCTTTTTCCACTCCAATCGCATCCACCTTAATAGTGACGCTTAGGTCGCCGAATACGAGGCGCAGGTAGGGGGCAAAGGGCGTCATGCAAACTGAGAAATTTTCCAGGGAATATATTTCTAATCACATTTTGCCAATGTAGTGAGACAAAATGTTACAAACTACTAGGACGTATAGAGGGGCAGAAGATTATCACATTTTGCCAATGTAGTGGCAGAAAATGAAAGTGTAGGCTGCCCAGGTACGACTTCTCCTCTTTCTGCTTTTTCCTCTCCAATCGCATCCACCTTAATAGTGACGCTTAGGTCGCCGACTACGAGGCGCAGGTGGGGGACAAATGACGTCATACAAATTGACAAATGTTCTAGGGCGTGCAGAGAGAGGCAGAACATAATCACATTTTGCCAATGAAGTGAGATAAAATGTTACAAACTTGTAGGGCGTATAGAGGGGAAGAAGATTATCACATTTTGCCAATGTAGTGGCAGAAAATGAAAGTGTAGGCTGCCCAGGTACGACTTCTCCTCTTTCTGCTTTTTCCTCTCCAATCGCATCCACCTTAATAGTGACGCCTCCGTCACCGACTACGAGGCGCAGGTGGGGCACAAATGACGTCATACAAATTGACAAATGTTCTAGGGCGTGCAGAGGGGCAGAACATAACCACATTTTGCCAATGTAGTGAGATAAAATGTTACAAACTTCTAGGGCGTATAGAGGGGCAGAAGATTATCACATTTTGCCAATGTAGTGGCAGAAAATGAAAGTGTAGGCTGCCCAGGTACGACTTCTCCTCTTTCTGCTTTTTCCTCTCCAATCGCATCCACCTTAATAGTGACGCTTAGGTCGCCGACTACGAGGCGCAGGTGGGGGACAAATGACGTCATACAAATTGACAAATGTTCTAGGGCGTGCAGAGGGGCAGAACATAATCACATTTTGCCAATGTAGTGAGATAAAATGTTACAAACTTCTAGGGCGTATAGAGGGGCAGAAGATTATCACATTTTGCCAATGTAGTGGCAGAAAATGAAAGTGTAGGGTGCCCAGGTACGACTTCTCCTCTTTCTGCTTTTTCCACTCCAATCGCATCCACCTTAATAGTGACGCTTAGGTCGCCGAATACGAGGCGCAGGTAGGGGGCAAAGGGCGTCATGCAAACTGAGAAATTTTCCAGGGAATATATTTCTAATCACATTTTGCCAATGTAGTGAGACAAAATGTTACAAACTACTAGGACGTATAGAGGGGCAGAAGATTATCACATTTTGCCAATGTAGTGGCAGAAAATGAAAGTGTAGGCTGCCCAGGTACGACTTCTCCTCTTTCTGCTTTTTCCTCTCCAATCGCATCCACCTTAATAGTGACGCTTAGGTCGCCGACTACGAGGCGCAGGTGGGGGACAAATGACGTCATACAAATTGACAAATGTTCTAGGGCGTACAGAGGGGCAGAAGATTATCACATTTTCGTAATGTAGTGTCATCCAATGAATGTGAAGGTTGCCCTGGCTCGACTTCACCACCTTCTGCCTTTCCTCCCCGATCGCATCCGTCTCAATGGTGACGGTTCAATCGCCAATCACTACCAAGCAGAGGGAGGGGATCAACAACGTAATGTAGGAGGTCCTAGACAAAATGTTACAAACTACTAGGGCGTATAGAGGTGCAGAACATATTCACATTTTGCCAATGTAGTGGTAGACAATGAAAGTGTAGGCTACCCTGGTTCGACTTCACCACCTTCGGCCTTTCCTTCCCGATCACATCCGCATCCTCGGCGACGCTCCCGTCGCCGACTACGTGGCGCAAGTGGGAGACAAAGGACGTCATGCAGGAGGTCTCAGACAAAATGTTGCAAACTACTAGTGCGTATAGAGGGGCAGAAGATAATCACATTTTGACAATGTAGTGGCAATGAACGCGCAGGTCACTCTGGTTCGACTTTACCAACTTCTGCTTCTTCTCTCCTATCCTCTCCCCTTACCCGCACACATACTAAACATGCACTACACTACCACACATGCCGGGGGACCGGTCGGGGAATTAGAACCTGACCCGGCTGGGGTGATACCTCGCTGGTGGGAGATACCTGATTGGGAGAACCCTGTTAGCCGACGGTAGGTCGGCGCCGGATCTACCCCACCAGCACGGGAAGACCACTGCCACCTCCCGAGCAAAAACACGCACTACACTTACGGGATTAACGGCCATAGTAGTTGACGCACCTGGAATCACTAACAGTAAATTTTTAATTAATCATTTGTTATTGATTAAAACCTGTCTGTGGCCTTTGGCATTCTCGCAGATCCTGACCCGTGGGCTGGTGCCCAAAGACAAAAAGTGGTCCGCCAGCGCGCTCGAGTTCGAAACGAAAAGGTACAGCTTCACCTTCCAAATCAAAAACTGCGACCCCACGCTCGAGAAAGGCGCCAGCAGCTGCAAGGACCTGCACTCGCCCAACGTCACTCTCAGCACCACTGACGGCTCCAACCTCACCACCACAGACGCCTACGACGCCTGGTACCAGGTAACTGGGGGAGGGACGGGCGAGTGAGGAGTTGGGCTCTGGGACTTTTAGGTGCTAAAAGACAGGAAAATTCTCCCTTCGGACCGGGAGCGGTAGCTCAGTGCATCAACTGATGCCACTGCAGCGCCTCTGACCGGGAGGTCCTAGGTTCCCACTCCCCACGGCGACAGGGTTTTTGGACACTAGCTTTTCAGGTAGGTCGAATTCAGTCGCTGTCTGGAGGAGATTTCTAGCGGCCGGCTGCTCTGATCGGTAGTTTTCCGTGGTTTCTCTTATCAACACCAGGCGAATGCCGGAGCAGTACCCTAACAAACGGGACACGGACCGCGCGCGTTGAAAAAATGGAAATGGACGACTATTTCAAAGACTATAAGGATTTTTACAGTGGCATCTTTCTTTGTAGCAACAAGTGATGTTTACGTCACATGCCAAACCCGTTGAAAATGCACAGCGATCAAGAATTTTTAAAAAAATATTGTTTTACTAAGCCTTTTTTTGTACACTTTTTGGTAACATTGGTGGCTAAAACCATCTCTAACTAATAGATATTTACTGATTTCACCACCATTTAAGCCTTTGTTTAAGATACTGGCACTATTTAAGAAACTATGTAGGTTAGGTTACCTCACGGACGCAAGCATATGATAGTTCACGGCCAGTTTGATGGAGCGCTTCTGGCAAGATTCAAGTGGTTGTGAAGCAGCCAATACGCTGTTGCCACACGAGGCACTGCTAGCATCGTACTTATTATAAGTATCGTCTATGAATACCAAATGTGTATAAGTATTTCCTTATCAAAAGTAACTTCTTATAGCTTAAGTATTTTCTTATCCTATAAGTGACGACTATGAATATGGCCCTACTAAGTCACTGCTTCCATTTGGCTTGCAGGGTGTGCCTGGGGCGAAAGGTCCATGGTGGACCAGGGCCTGGTTTCCGCTGATTCCCTTGATTCTTCTCCTGTCCCTAGTTCTCTTCTTTGTGTTGTTCTTCTGCGCCAGGAGGTGAGTATCAGAGCACGCAACGCTGGAACCTGGAGGAGAATTCTAGCAACCGACCGCTCTGATCGGTAGTTTTCCGTGGTTTCTCCGATCAAAAACTACCGAATGCTCGGGTGCTCTAAAGATAGCTAGGTCAAATACAGCCGCTGTCTCGAGGAGAATTCCATTCCACGAAACAGGTCATTTGTGGTCGTCCATACAACGTAAACTAATGGTAGGGGACGGGGCTTGATCGCGCTTAATCGCGCAACTTTTCTTGAACGATGGCTTGGAGAATTGGGGTGGAGTAGGGGTATTAGTTAAGACATCGGCCACTAGATTTTATAAAGTAATGCCAGTCTCTCGAATATCACTCATTGCTTCGCAAATACCTCAATGATTTGAGTTATAATTTCATCATAAGTTTGAGGAATCTCCTGCGATGAATCAGAATCTGCTTTGGCCATTTCTGTAGATATTGTTTAGAAACATATGACCAGGAGTTCTCGGTTTCAACAGTAAATATATTTTCTTACGCGCCAATGAAGATGTGTTTGGAATGTTGTCATCAGTGCTCGCTGCGAGCTTCGGTCTTCAATTGTTTATTGCTCTACGGAGGCCGAAGCAAGATCATTGTTCAAGAAACGTTGCACGGGTAATACATAGGGGTAGATGAATGTTAGCTTAGTTTTACGCATCGTTATTTTCAACATTTGCAGAAATATTCCATTTATTTTGTCATATACTAAAACATTAAGATATTAACAAATTAAATTTGAAAAACATAAATAAATTGAAGAAGTTATAATGTAATAGTATCAATAAATGCATCTATTTTTCTCCAATGATATACTCATTAATGTGTAAGATTACAAAGGAATATTCAAAACTGATCTGCAGTATATTCTAGAATTCATTTAAATTGGCGTAATAATCTCTCGTCCATGCATCATCCATGACGGCGAGTACAACACTTGTCCTCATAAATTGTCTGGCCTATGTATCCTTCCTCAAAAATTGTCTCCAATCTTATTGTTAGGTGCGGTCAGCATCACCAACTAATTTTAACTTTAATTGTAATAAATATTCATATATAACGCAAATAAAATTAATACAAATGGTTTTTGCTGTAATATAATATATTTTTGCTTTCCGTGAATGACAGGGGAATGACGGACAAGAGTTACGAAATTATTTAGGACCAAGCGCGTGTTACAGATGCAACACAGGGGAGAGAGGAGGTATTCAAAGTAAACGAAGTTTCCCCCTAACCAGGACTCTCTAAGCTCCCGACCGGTCTCCCGGAATATGTGGTAGTGTAGTGCATGTTAGTGTAGGTGTGTGTGTAAGGGGAGAGGATATGACAAGGAAGAGGAAGGACAGATCGCGCGCGGGCCGTGGCCCTTTTGGTAGGGTACTGCTCCGGCATTCGCCTGGAGTTGATCGGAGAAACCACGGAAAACTACCGATCAGAGTAGCCGACTGCTAGAATTCTCTCCGGTCAGCAGCTGAATTTGACCTAACTATCTAGCTTTTGTAAAAATATCTGCCTCTGTCGTGACGCGAACCCCAATGCCTCCCGATCAGGGTGATATCAGTTGATGTCACTGCAGTGCCTCTGACTGACACTGAGAAACATTAGTTGATGCTACTGGGTTCCCTGAGCCACCTAATTAGGTAAAACAACTGTCATTCTGTCAAGCTCTAACTCTATTGAACAAGAGTAAAGATATTCTTTATCAAGAAAAGGTCCATTGTATTCCAAATTGAAGAAATAGAGTGAAACATTAAATACAACAAAGCTGGATGGCAATTTAAACTACCGGAATGTCAGAACCAGTGTGATTATTAGAGTCAACGTACATTATTTTCTGTATGATTTACGATTGTTGTCTTCATGGCACAGGAAGGCTTATGCTGCTGCAATGGCTAACATTCAAGTTTTATCTCCGCCATGTTTGCCTGTCAGTTTAATTTTATTGGGTAAGTTTTTAAACTTCAAGTAAGAACATTAGAAAAATAACGATATTTAGAGAACTTTTGAGTGTATTCGTAATTTATATGTTCTTTTTTAAATTTATTGTTCATTCATCATTCATATATCATAAGTCATTCATCCATCAATTATTCAACTTTCGCCGTCCATTGATCGTTAATTTTTCATCAATTGGTAATCATAGGCGGGCGGTCTAAAGCAAGAGGTGAGAACTACATTTCTGGGCTCTCTTTTCCATTAAACTTTGTATTTACATATGACATATTTTACTAGGGTTTCGGTGCCCTTAGTATCCTGGGCTCCCGGACGGTTACCAATCCAGAGCTCCGCGATGACTCGAGCTACTTAACTTCCGTGAATTCGCGGGATTCGGTTAAGACGTTTGGCTACCGGCACAGGAATCATATGTCGAAATATCTACAGGTGCCAGTTCGTTTTGACTTCCCCAAATATCGTGTATCAATTCCCCAAATTGTCAGCTTAAAAATGGGGGAGATCAGAAATTGATCATATTTGCGGAATGTAGTATACGTACGGAACGATTTATTACGTAGAGCTAGGGGCATTTTTCGAAATTATCAGGGGGGTTACGGTCCCTCTGGCTCCCTGTCCGCTCGCATAAGTTCATCATTGACACATTCGTTCTTTTTTCATTCATTTATTCGTCACCTATTTGCCATTAACTCTCTTCCATTAGACATTACGCCAATCTACCTTGATTAGCCATTTATTGAACGTTATTTATTCATTTCGTTCATTCATTCTGTATAATTTAGGTTTCAGCGCTGTAATGGTTAGCCTGTTGGACTGATATACCCAAGTTCGCGCATTCAAATCTGGCATTTTCCACGTGGATTTTTAAGAGCGGAAATACGCTTTCCTTAGAGGATAAAGTAAAGCGGACTGTCTCATGTTGTAGATTTACTGCACGTAAATGATCCTAAGGCCAAAAATAAGGTTCTGGGCTAAATTCAAATTGCCTGTTTCGTCGCCCAAGTGATACCTTCTTTCTCCGCTAGATGGTGAAAGGAGCGTAGCGAAATTTGCGTGGTCAGACTGAAGAGCAGGCTTTAGTCTCGCCACGAAAAGTAAGGAATAACTGAATTAAATTATTTTGAAACAATTGTATTGTATTAAATTGTGTTAAATTGTATTAAATTAAATTAAAATAGATTATTTTTAAACTGAAATGAACTAAATTGAATTGATTTGAATTAAATTAAACTGAATCAAATTGAATCCACACGATTCAAATTGAATAAAAAATATTCAAACTGAATCAAATTGCATCAAATTCGTTTAAATTAGCTAAAATTGGTACAAAATACTTAAAATTGGTTTAAATTAAATCAAATTGAATTAGATTTATTCAAATATAATCAAATTGAATTAGATTTATTCAAATATAATCAAATTAGATTGATTCAAATTAAATCAAATTGAATTAAATTGATTCAAATTAAATAAAATTGAATTAGATTGATTCAAATTAAATCAAATTGAATTAGATTGATTCATATTAAATCAAATTGATGCGAATTGAGTGAAATTGGATCAAATTTTATAAAAATTATTTACATTGAATCAAACTTGTTTAAATCGAATCAAATTGAATTAAACTGAATTGAATCAACCCGAACTGAATCGAATGGAATGTAATTGAATCGAGTTATTGTGGCAGGGCCTCGCAACATCGTGAGCATGAGCTGCTCGGAGGCCGTGCTGGCCATGCCGCCCTGCTGCCCGCGCCCGTGCCCGCGCCCGCGCCCGCCCCGGCGCCCGCGCCCGCCCTCCACGCCCTCCAGCAGCAGCTGCTGCACGCAGTCGGACCCGGGCGCCCGCCGCTGTCGCTTGCCCCGCGCCTGCGGAACCCGGCCCCCCGGCAGCGCCTGACGCCCCGCGAGGGGCCCGCTCGCTCCGGCCTATATTGTTACGCTCTCCCCCCACAAAAAAACACACCGGAAGTAAACAATGAGAAATACTTATGGTGCACGTGGTTTCTCCGATCAACACTCTGGCCGGGAGGTCAGAGACCTGACGGCGGCAGGATTTTCGACACTAGCGTTTCAGCTAGGTCGAATTCAGTCGCTGTCTGGAGGAGAATTCTAGCGGCCGGTTGCTCTGATCGGTAGTTTTGCATGGTTTCTCTGATCAACACCAGGCGAACGCCGGAGCAGTACCCTACCAAACGGGCCACGGACCGCGCGCGATCTGTCCTTCCTCTTCCTTGTCCTATCCTCTCCCTTTACACACACACTTACACTAACATGCACTACACTACCACATATTCCGGGAGACCGGTCGGGAGCATAGAACTTGTCCCAGGTGGGGCGGTGCCCCGCTGGTGGGAGAGTCCTGGTTAGGGGGAAACCCCGCTAGCCGACGGTAGGTCGGCGCTGGATCTCGCCTTCGAGCGGGGGAATATCGCTGCCATCTCTCAAGAAAAACCATGCACTACACGTACGGGACGAATAACCAAAGAAGTTGACGTGCCCGGAAACATCAAAAACAATCAATCAATCAAGCTTATGGTGTACGTTTACATTTTTCAAGTTACAACGTAGCATTCACGTCTTTGCATGCAAAAAATTTCACCAAAAAGAAAATTGCAAAATTTTTGACGGTTCGACAAGCGAAAATGATTCAACACGCGAAAATTATTCTTCGCTAAACAATACTACGGAAATGAATTCCCGAATATTGACGGATGATTCACTTTGTTCGAAAGCTGAGTTTCTTTCAATGACAAACCGTTAGATATAATCGTGACAGTAGATCGAAAAAAATAAAAAATTGAAATCAAGATTTTGGGAACAACGTATTACACCGTGAGTAAACAATGAATAATGCTTATGGTGCACGTTTACATTTTTGAAGTTCCCATTTTGCTTGCACGTCTTTACATGCAAAACTTTCCACACACAAAAAATTTCTGAAATTTTTGACGTTCAACAAATGAAAATGATTCTTCGTGGATTTGGGGAACAACGTATTACATTGGAAGTAAGAATGAAAAATGTTTATGGTGCACGTTTACATTTTTCTAGATCCAACTTTGCATGCGAAAAATTCCACAAAAAAGTAAATTCCGAAATGTTTTACGTTTCAACAAGTGAAAACGATTCGTCGCTAAACAGTGGTATGGAAAAGAATTCCCGAATATTGACGGATGAGTTACTTTTTTTCGAAAGATAAGTTTCAGTCAATGACAAACCGTTAGATACAACCGTGGCAGTAGATCGAAAACATAAGAAATTGAAATCAGGGTTTTGGAATTAACGTATTACACCTTAAGTGAACAATGAAAAATGTTTGTGGTGCACGTTTACATTTTTCAAGTTACATCTATCGGGACAGGTGACTCAGGGCGTTAACTGATATCACCCTGCACTGGCCCTCAGCAGAAAAACTCCGCCAAAAACACCGGAAGTAAACAATGACAAATGTATGTTCACGTTTACATTTTTCAAGTTCCAAATTTGCATGTAAAAAATTCCACAAAAAGAAACTAACGAAATTTTTGACGTTTCAATAAGCGTAAATAATTTTAAAATCGAAAATGAATCAGGAAGCGAAAATGATTCTTCGCTAAACAATACTTTTGAAACGAATATTGCGTCATCTGCCGGCGCCTTTCCGAACTACATGGTTACGAGGTAACTTAACGTTACAGGTGAGCAAAAAACACTCTAAACTGATGCTATAAATCAGGGATTAATGATATTCAAACAACCCCTACAAACAAACAGTTTCGTTTTAATATTACCTTCGTTTGAATGACATTAATCCCTAATTTACTTCAGTTGACAGTTCTTTTTTGCTCTCCTGTAAAATTAAGTTTTTTTGACTTATCAAGTTATACACCGGGTTCAAAGAACTAAGAGGACGCATTACTGTATTGCAATGTTCCGGTGTAATAATCAGGCAAAAGAATTACTCTTAATAGATGAGCGATAACAGCGAAGTAACAATGATAACAAATTTTTAAAACGATAATGTTTCTCTGTCGTATGGACATCGCACTCGCATGCACTATAGCATGCACCGAAACAGTGTGTTTATTATTGCGCCAATTGAGCTGTTATTTTTTGTCACAGTCTACCAATACCCTTATTTGATTCTGTAGCTGACTTTTCAACATCTTTTTTAAAGTAAATCTAATATTAGGATTTAAGCATATTCGCGAAAATGAGAATACGGCGAAAGAAGACCACTGATGATGATGTGTTGGATTAAATTCTCTAAAGATACGATTATCGATTTCAATACACAAAAGTGTGTACCCACATGAAAAGCACATTATTCAATTTCTGAGTGAAAGTTTTTTTAAATTACGTCAAATCAACTTTTTCGAAAACTCAATAGATTCTTATAAAAAAGAACTTCAAATTTCGTATTTACAGTAACGCTTAACGCTATTTTCTTAAAAACGACTCTGAATGTTTCAATGAAAATTGCTATTTAGGTCGAGGTTTTAGCCTTCTTTAATATTCTTAAATTAATATTTGGGTTCTACTATTTGGAAACTGAAAAGTTGAGAAAATTTCAAAAAAATGTAATTTGAGGGGCGATAGATGTCAGAAGGCAAGAAGGAGGGGCAAGTCTGTACAGTACCAGTCCACAAAAAGGAAACTAGAAAACGTAACTACGAGAAAGTCTGTGCCATTCTGTAGCACGTCTAGTTTGTTCGTTTCATGGCCGACTGCAAATACCTTTGCTATATCTGTGTTATAGTTCCTTAATAACACGACTTCGCTCCTTTTCTGAATTCTGATTGATAGGTGTGAATTTTTAATTGCACGCGTGGTATTAATATAGAGATAACCAACGATTTTCCTTAGAATTAATGAGATATTTAGTTAACTAAACGAAAAAATATGTATTCAATTATTTTAATATATACGGGAGCTTACTTACTCTTTTGTTTTCTCTGGTTTCCCCCATTGCTTAAGATAGTTAGATATATTCCCCAGTAAATAGCGAGTATATAAACAAAATAGAGACTCATATGATGAATTTTATTTAATTAGACGAATTAATTTTGTTTCATAGATGGAAAATTAAAATATTTCAGTACCACATAAAAACCTACCGTTGACTAGTTTCAGTACCACAACAGATCGTGCATGGCCAAGAAATGAAAAATTGAAGCATGAGATTGAATATAAAAAAAGCGCTATTACGCAATTAGCAATAGCAGAATTATAAAAAGGAATATTATAAACATATCTATATTTTCTTTACAGTGATCGCAAATAATGGGCAGAATTTACTAATTTGAATAGGTCGCAAAATCTTTGGTAAATTGCGCAACGTCGTAATGGCCTTGAGATTGGCATTCCTGTTCAGTGCTCATGTTTCTAAGTTTCGTTGTTTTTATCACTTGTAATACTGTTCTTGCCTGGTCGGCAAGTGAAGAATATCAAAATGTGTGAGCGAATTGATGGAAGATTTCTTTCCATGGCGAAATTTTAGAGAAGGCGAAACAATTCCTCAAACTGTCACACAGAACGGTGACATAATGTATTTTCAAATATTTTTCAATGCTTGTTCAGCGCCCTTTGGAATATATTCTAGAGGGCGCTGGCTTGTTCTTCTCTTTTACTTCTTTACTTATCTGAGCGAATGGTAGGATAAACTTTAGGTTATTCGATTGCTTAACAACAAGATCAGAAGTTTGGTTCTCTACCACTTTGTATAAAGTTTTATTGTGTGAGTTAATAGAAGTTAACAGTAATTATTTCCAGCGGTGAGGTGAAGTAATTCACAGAAGCTATTTGATGGCTGCAGGTTTTTCATCATGTTATGATATTGACTTAGATGCAGATTATTGTGAAAAGTGCACACCAAACTAATAATGATAAAAGGAAATTACAGCATTATACAATGCTGAGAGCTGCATTATTTAGACCTTTAATAATAAAATTATAACATTGTTGGAGATGAAATCTTCAAAAGAGATTTCTAAGTAGCAACAAGGTCTTTTGTAATCGTTTGCCTTGATGTTACACTCAAAAAGAAAGAATGTTTTGGAAATAAGACATGAAACCCATTCAAAATGCCTTACTACTGTTCAGGGAATGCAAACATTTAAACAAAATATAGTGCTGTAGAGAAAAGTGGTTTGTATTATAAATACGAAAACTACCAAACGTTTAATTTATCATTCCTCTTACAATTTCAATTTCATTTGCCGATGGCTGGATGTAGATACAGTGGACCTCCAAGTGCAAAATTGTTTTGGGCATGCCTTCAGAAAAAATCTTTAATTAGCCAAAAAATGCTTGTTATGATAGAATAAATCCTAGTACAAATGCAGATGTAAATAAACAAATTGCTTACAAAGTGGAAATTACATTGTTAATTTCTTGTTTACAAATTCATGTTCCCTTCAATTTATTTTTAAATTCAAACACTGTAGTTCCATTTGACTAATGATTATATTCAGATAAAAACATTTTATTAAGTTTTTAATAATACATATTTAAAAAATACGGACATGGGAGTCAAAACTTTTTATTTTGTTAGTAGGGAAATCCATCTCTACATTTACCTATACCTTGAATGGTTGATAATAACTCCAGTATTAAAATATTTTATCATTTCTACACATTTGATACCACTTAAAAGTTCATTGAGGTACTGACCTATGCTAAAGGTTGCTGCTTTGAGCCCCGTGTAAGGTATCTGTGCAACTGTGATGCAAAAGGCAATGACATCTACTATGTATCTCGCATAATAAAAGAGAATATGAATCATTTTCATATAATTAATCATTCGAATAAATAAATAAATAAATAAATAAATAAATAAAATAGATAGATAGATTAGATAGATAGGTAGATAGATAGATAGATCGATAGATAGAAAGATCGATAGATAGATAGATAGATAGATAATCAATGTTCAGGAGCAAACGTCAAGAAGCTTACATGCATACGAAATAATAAAGTTGCTCTGAAAATATAAAAATCTATGAGAATATCAAGATCATCCACTTGCTCATAGAGGGTGATATCAAAGTGATTCATTTGGAATATTAATTGAATTGAGCTTTTCATTCAGATTGGACAAATCATTATAACCATCACATTTCAGCTTTATTAAATATATGGTTAATATCGAAGGCAATGTTTTCGAAGAGTGAGGATCTTTTAATTGCGCCCAGAAGACCCAGAGGAATGCAAGATCTCTTGCCGAAGATTTGTCACTCAATTTGAATGAAGCGCGCTACGGGCGCGGTGTTGCAGAGCTGCGCGATACCGTCCCGACCCTCTAGGAAGGATTAAGGCTTATAATTTTGCAGATTTCTCCCATTTAAAACGCCAAATGTCCTTCAAATTGCGCATATTGATTCTTCGAAATGCTAGCTACCAAAGGAACAGTTTTTTAAAAACAACTTCAACAGTTATTTTTCTCACAATTTTAAAATTTCAGGTCGGATCTGTCACGTCGGCATAAGATTCTATGTGAAAACGATAAATTTTACGGTCTCATTACGCAAAAACTAGACGGTGAAAACCATTCAAACTGTACCAGAACATTGAACAACCTCCCATTTTTTGATTAATACAATAAAGAAATTAAAAAGAGAGGGGGACACTGGTCATCCAATCAAGAGCTTCAATACCAATAATTTAAGTCCTAACGGAGTTCGCGTTTCGATGATGGTGTCCCCCCTCCTCCTGGCCCATTAGTTCGTGGACATGAGGAGACTTTCTGTTTTAATCGGAGTATAGACTCTGGCATCATCGGCAGATTAATGATTTTTGCCTGTAACATTTTTATTACCATGATATTTGCATCATGGATTGCAAACCCATGTTCTTTGTATTTTGATGTGGAAAAAACTGGTCTGTGATTTTACGGTTACCGGCTGGCAAATGGCAAGTTGTGATCAGAACTGATAGTGATTGAAGAGATGAATATCTTAGCAGAAAGTATTATTAAAATAGAAAAGGTAAACAGCTTTTGCACATTTGTTGTGATAAATCTTGATGTGTCAACATTTAACAATATGGAACGTAAATTCCTTTTAAAATGCAAACAAACCGTACCGTCAATCAGTGCATCGTTTAAAGTAGCCTATTCTTTTGAGTATAAAATTAATTAAGCGCATCACATACAGACTGGACATTCAGAAATCAATACAATCAATTAAGAAAAATAATTAATGTTAATATTTTTTTAAAATTAACTTAACTTCACTAATTCATTGTTATGTTAAATGATAAGGTTAGGTTATAAAGATATACAATAATTATAATATGTTTTATAACATTGGTGTTAAATTTTTACATTTAGTTTGTATTGAAAAAGTAACTGAAGTTATGAAAAAAAATAATTTCAATATTTAGTATATATTTATATTAAATCCCATTAAAACAATATTTTACCTCAAGTATGAAAAACACAACCCTAAAGGCCTGGCATCATTGCTAAATAATATTATTAAATGTACATGTTTCATAAAATTAATCTCCATAATTGATTCTGAAATACAGTTATATATTACATCAAAAACAAATCAAGAAGGTCATGTTTATTTGTTTGAAAGATTGGACTGGACACAACAATTTTTTCATCAAAACATCCAGTTCAAGAAAAAAAAAACAACTGATACAGACCTGCAAACAAGTGATCAAGCTAAGATTATACAAAAAGCCTATCCTTTAACATGTCTGTGGATTGAAAACATTGATGCTTCCATTAGCTGTTTCTGGAGCATGGCAATGAGCTAAACATTGTAATTTTCAAAATCTGGCAAGTTTGTCCCGATACACGGTAGAAAGTTATTTAAGATAACTAAGTGAAAAATTGAAAATAGTTGATACATCACAAAGTGATAATTAACTGATATTCAAAGTGCAACCATATTGTGGAGTGTTCAGAGTAAACTGCTAATTGATAATTTTGCTTTGTTATCACTAGGTTAAAGAAGAAGCGGTTGAAGTAGAAGAAGTATATTCTGGGTATTCCATTGTGAGTTATTTTTTAATAGTAGTTTGGTTTTACAATGCGATGAAAATTCCTTTGGAGCCAACAACAAAATGTTTTAGATACTTCTTACCAGAAGAGTCATGACAAGAAGAGTAATAATTCTGTAGTATGTCAGATTGTTAGCATGTATGCGTGCAATGCCCAAAGATTTGATTTGCTGGTGTAGAGGGGATTTTGACTGAGGCTGTAGCTGGAGAGATGTTTCGGGTGAATCTGAGTAATGCACTTTTTATAAATAACCCATTGCTTCAACAATAGATAAAATGGCTGAGTGCATCGATCTAACATTGGTTCATTATATCAGATCCATTTGTGTATAGCTGTTTGGTTCTTGTCTTGGAAGGAAATTTAATTTGGTTACATATTTCACCACAATGTTCATTGTGATGTGTTTAAGGTGGTATGTTCCTGCAGTCAAACACTCGACCATATATTACATCTACAGATTAACATTATCTGCTTGCAAACATGAAAGGAGCATTTAAATAATTATTTGTAAATAGTTAAAAGAGAAGTATTAAATAGTTGCTGTAGCAAAACAATGTTTACTAATAAATATAGACTGGCATGATTTCTTATATTCATAAGCTCAGCAGTACCTAATATCGGTTAGGTTGACTTCGGCGCACGCACTTTTCTTCCATTCTTCTTTGAATATTAATCCACATTGTTTACATTGAAAGTGAATAATTGACAAATAGTCTGTGGTTGTGTGCGGCACAAAAGTTTAAGTTAGGGTGGTTGTATATCGTATCCCAAAAGAAACAATTGTGACAATATCATATGTGTAGCATAACCAGGGTTGCCAGATTGGAGAATTTTGATTCCAAAATGTGCATTTTTCTTCGTTGTGGGGAAAGAATGGGGAACATAAATGGACAGGAAATGTTTGGGGAGTTTTGGAGAAAATTAATTTCATTCGGAGTCGAGTTAGAAATATTATTCTCTCAATTATTGTGAATGAAAAAAATATAGTAGTTATTCAGTTTTATGTATCAAAAATAGAAAAATAAGCGACAGACAAAGAGAAGCATGAGAAAAACGAAGATATAGGGTTTCGAGCAGCTGAAAGGACGATGATTGGTAGATTTGAATTACTTGAATTTAAGGGTAAAGCCAATGGAATCGTCAGGGACATTTCATGTCATTGGTTCATAATTAGAAGAATATTTTTCGTTTCAGAGTTGGGGAATTTTGTTTCATTATTTCGAATGAAAGAAACGAAAATTATATGCAGCATTGGCTAACAAAATCGTCAAAGTCAACTTCAACAGTCAGGCTTCATGCTCATTTCTGTTTCGCAGTGTTAACGCGGAAAATTCCGCATTTGCAGTCCGGATGTCTCATTCCCTCATTCGGCATCTGATAACACTGCATTGAGAGGTTATTTGAGGAAATTCCGTTGAAGTGCTGGTGGCGCTAGCCGAATTCGTTTACTACGCTTGAAGTCACGAAGGTTAAGCGAATTCGAGACTCGCGGGTTCCTGATTGGGTGAGCGGTCAGAAACCCCAGAATCTAACGGCGCCGAGCCCCTGGCCGAAGGGATAAAAGGCACTGACTGACTGCGACGTGACGAGACTCGACAAATATAGTAATTACTCAGTAACAGAGGATTATTCCAGAAGAAAGCGCTAAATGCTCAACAAGGGTTAAGAGACGCGTTGCATTAATATCAGAGCAACAAATTTTTTTAAAAAGTGTCGGGGAAATAGCTCGCAACATAACTGGCGACCCTGAGCAGAACTTATAGGCCAACAACAGTACTTCCGGTGGCAATGAATGTCTCAGCAATTTTTTTTCAATTACTCCTCAGAATACTTGGTGAGGTACTACTCGCGCAACTTTTCTTGAACGATGACCTTGCTTCCCCCTCCCTTGACCAACAAACAGTTGAAGGCAAAGGCTCGCAGCGAACACTGATGACAACATTCCAAGCATTAAAACTTCGTTGGCGCGTAACAGATGCTATTCAGAGCTAGTTGCTTTCATATTCGAGAACTTCTGTTCAGCTTTATTACCATTATCTAAAGAAATGACTGAGGCAGGTCCAAGTGCTTCAAGGGAGACACCTAAAACTTCTAACTACTGTCCCTGCTGTTGCCTACCCAGAGGGATGACCTCGCCGCATACATGGCAGGTAAAACTTTGATTTTCCAGAGGTTGGCATACTGTAAATACTCTAGTGGCCGACTATGTAACTAATACCCCCACTCCGCCCACATTTCTTCAATCCATCGTTCAAGAAAAGTTGCGCGAGTAGTACGTTACATTTAATACCATCTAATTACTAAAAAATACTACTTTTTAATAGTAGAAAGAAGACTTTCACAATAGAACTTTTTCAATGGCTTAAAAATATATGCCCGCGAAAGTTTTTCCATAAGAAACTACTAATTTCAACCATGGTGGAAGAAATTGGTGAACCACAAAACATGGTGTAAGAAATTCCTTACCCCATGATTTGAACTTTTTTTATTCAAAATTTAGGCTGATAAGGCTGACAATTTTTTTCTTATAATCTTGAAGAACGGAGATTTTGCTTCCATTTAAAGTATTTTTTGGGGGTACTTTACCATGATCGATGAATGAACATACTACCATAATGAGCATTGTGGTTTGTTTCTTTTTAGGCAGAAGACGAACACCTTACACTTCAGTATTCAGTCAAGCAAGTTGATCCTGCAAATGATGTGAGTACAATCATTCAACTGCTTTATAATAGCAACTTTTAACACATAGGGACATCTGATACCTTTTATTGTTGAAAAGAGAATATACTTCGGTTTTTATAACGTGGTGCGCCAAGGCCTGTCTTCAGCATGGAATATGGCACTGCTTTTCGCGTATAATACGGTCGCGATTATGTGACATCTAGCGGCACGACCCAGAAAGACGGGAAAAGCCGTGACATATTCCATCGTTAAGACAGGCCTTGAAGTACATCATGGTTAAATTATGTACACCCTCCTATTACCTGAGTTTCCGAAGTTTGCGTAACGAACCACCGACTTTTCTTTATAGATTTGATTTTTGTTTCTTCTATATGTGTAGTTTATTTATTTTTAAAACACGATAAAATTGTGTATTGCATATGGAGGAAAAGTACAATGTGCGCACGATTTCTTGAGCTCCAGATTCCATCTCTTTGACTATACACAACTGAATTGTGAATCAAGATACCAAAGTGCGTTGCACAGGGCTTGACTTGTGTCTTCGGAGAGCAAAATGCTGAGCCACGAACGTACACGAAGACAGCCGAGTGGAGTCGAGCGATGGAAGAGCTTGAGCTCTCCCGAGACACAAGTCATTTACATTGGTTTGGAGTTTGAATCTGAAGCTGAACTCGTGGCTCATTGCTAAGTCGCTGGCCTTTCACCCCTGAGATCCGTGTTCGATTCCCGTCGAATCTCATGTGAAATATGTTCCTACAAAACGAGTTTGTCTGCTTCACAAGGGCTAGTCCAGACCATGGGAAGTATCCTTAACCCCACCCCTATCCTTATTCCTTCCCAATTCTGGCCGCTGGGTAGTGATGCAGGAGCGCGCGGTGGGAGGCGCGTACGCGGAGATGCTACCTGGTGGTCATCTTGACAACTGACTGCGACGTGACGTAACATGACCTTAAAGGTAATGGAGGATTACTTTTGCGCAAGTTCATGGAGGATTACTCCACATCGCAAAGCGCTCAACGCCCCTTAGGGGGCTTGGAGACGCGTTGCGTCAATTTGTAAGACGCAACACATTTAAAAAAAGATGTGTATTAGTACAGATGCACGTGTTTCCGGCTATTGTGCTGTTGTGTGGCAAGCTTGAGTTTGAGATCTTTCTATTTACATTCCGTGGTAGTTTTCATTTACTGACTGTGAGAACTTGTTAAAAGATTTTCCACATACGTAATTAAATTTAAATATTTCCCGGTCTCGCGTACGTGCATATACCTCAGTGAATCTCTTAAGACTTCTGCATAGGGATGTTTTTACAGGAGCCATAAACACTTTACGAAGACGCGTGGCTGAACAGCTCTCGCGGCGGAGGGATACTACTATGAATTACACGTGATGTTCACGTGTTTAGCGAAGTGTCACTTTGGCACATTCGTAGGAAAATCCTTCTATACTTTTTACATTCGCTGTACGTGGTTGAGTTACTCCGGCACACCGATTTTTGCTCGTTTTTGCGCAATATCAGTTTGCGTCACGAACCACGTGACCAGAGCACGCACACTTCGTTTGAAGAGCCAGACCAGACGCTAGCCGCCATGCTGCATGGAGAGCGAGAAGTGTTGAGAAACATTTAGAAAGTAGTACAAAATGACAATTTTCAACAGCAACCAACCAAAAATAACAATATGTAGATTACAAGATGCAATATTTGAAATAACTGCATCATAAATGTGCTTCAATGTCTTTTAACGAGGTGGTAATTTTGGTACCTGGCCACATTTAAAATTCCCGCTAATATTCTGACGCAAACTAGTGTCTAAAAGTCATTGGCTCAAATCGGATACGATGCGCAAAAACCCCGCTGGCTGTACTCTAGCTGATGCCGAGTCAGTGATAACTTAGGAAATTCCGGTAGTCTGGCTAACAAACATATATAATGCTTTATGAAATATTAAATTCTGCATGAATAATTTGATTTGACGTTCAGTGACCCAGTTCCTAGTGTAATATATGGTATATTAGTTGCTTCATTGATCAGTCATAACAAACCAATGATTCCATTCGGTTTGTTGTACTGTTTCAGTGAAGTCAGTTAATTTGCATCAAATATATTGTTTTGAAGTTGAAAACGATAAAAAAGGGGAAAGTATGGTCTGTGGATTTCTTCAACACCCAATTCAGCAAAAGTTCTTATAAAACAATTCAAATCATTGAAAATAATTGTTATAAATTTCAATGTGTCTTGCTAGTCAGTGTGCACAAAGAACCAATTCAATGCGTTAGGAATGTTTCTTGTTCAATGTCTTAGTTCTCCAAATATGAAAGTATCAAGCAAAATCAGTTATTCAAGGTAGACTTTATGTATTTACGTATTATGAATAAAGGACACACTAAGTACACATTATTTCCTTTCTAGCATGTAGTACAGTGAGAGTTATGTACTTCATAAATATCGATGTCTAGATTATAATGGAAATACTGGTGTAGGGGATCCCTGATACCAAAATAGGGTTGTTTTTTATTGATACGCCTGCATATTTGTTTGTAAAACTGTTCACAGGATTTTCTTCAAAATCGATCTGGCCACGCTTCTAGCGTTGTGAGTTGAAACGTTTAATTTTTGGGTGTGCTTTACATAAAGGTCTTTAGTAATACAATAATACAGTTGGACGATTTGTCTGTTGTAAGGAATAGAAAGTAACATTATTCTTCTTCATGCTTAAGCAATTTTACCTGTTGCACCTAGTTTTACTTTCTCGCTACCGCTTACGCAGTAGAGAGATAGTTATGTAATGCTGTGTGAAAATAGCGAACTTTCGACAGAAACCCCCTTATTACAGAACCCTGGTAACGAAAAACTCGATAAATTCAGTTCCTATTTAGAAAAAACATTCTCTAACTCGTGTAGACAGAATCCATGTTTTGTGGGTCCTTGATACCGAAAAATCGAATGACGGCAAAACTTCCGTCTGGCCACCCGTCTGTGAAAAGTGTTAGCGGCTAAACCGTTCAGATTTTCTCCAATATTGATATTCCGTATACACGTAGTATAGAGAAAGTAATGTAAGGCTGCGGAATATCGATCAGCAGTTTGAAAAAACTTTCTTCAAAATTTGGGGGTACTTTACATGAATCCTCCAGGACATTTTCAAAATTTTATCAAAAACGGCTTAAATTTAAATTTCTTGTAAGAATAGAGTAAAATACACTTATAAAGGTGGAAAAGATCTGATTTTCATGATTAACTCTTGAATTTTCGAAAATTGCGAAAGTTTGAAATTTTTCGGTGTCTTCCTACAGTTACAAAATTGAAGATAGAGATTTTTCCTTCAAATTAAATTTGTTTTCCATTATAAGTTCTTTCGTTAAGGTCATGTACATTCTTTTGAAATTTTAGTAGTTTTCTAGCAATATTGGGAGCAGTTTCTGCAATTAAAAAAAAACAAACAAATACAAGATTTTCTCAAAAACGACTTCAATTTTTCCTTTAAACTTTTGATAACGATAGTGTTAAATGTACTCTATTAGATGTTATAAACGCCATTTTGCTCTATTCATTTATTTTTTCAAAAATTACAAAAATGTAATGTTTTACTTGCTTCTCATGTCGTTTCCATTAGTGGCAATTAGTTCATATTATTGTATTTATGGGCACATGCGCTTTAAATAATTTCAGATAAATTTTCTGGACAACTCAAGAGTCTTCTGTGAAAATTAATTAAAATTTTCGCATTTTCAGAAATACTCAATTCCCATTTTCTTGAAAATGGCTCCGAATTTGTTTTCAAACTTTTCCAACGCATAGTGCTAATTATACTGTTTAATATGACATAATGTTCATTTTGGAATTTTTTTTCAAAATTATAAAAATAAATTTTTTAAGTACCTCTTACGTCGTTAGTATGCACATATCCGGCAAATTGGAAACACTATTGCATTTGTTAGTGCGCTTTAAACGACTTCTAATGAATTTTTTTCAAAGCTCAAACATTTTCAATGAAAATTGCCATTTAGGACAAGGTTTTACTCTCCTTTAACATCATTAAAGTAATATTCTGTTTCTACTACTAGGGAACGAAAAAATTGATTTATTATTTTTACTACTTTTTTATTTGCTATATTTGTCATATTTTCATTTTCTGTGCAGGTGTTGCAGCCATCGATGGCTGTGTTTTTTCAGGCAATTGAAAAGCAAGAAAGAGATTTTGTGGACGAAATGCAGGTGAAAATAACGGGCTCTCATATCTATCACTGAAACACTTCAGAATAGGACATATGTTCATATAACCTTTTTTGTTTAAGAACGTCCAATGCAATGACTCTCCAAACATTGAAGTTTCCTCCTGAGATAGTTGTATTGTAAAGATAGGTTAGGTAGTATTGTGCAAATAATAATTTACTAAATTTACTAATACTGTGGAACTCGAACACGTTTGAAATCAACTTATCTCCCTTAGAAACTATTTATCAGCAGTTTGATGCAAGTTTAACACTTATTATCTGCTATTGCTTATCAGCATTACATACTTCACCTAATTCTGCGGGCGAGCTGCCTCATAATGGCTCTAGGGCACATCATCTGGCTTAAATAATGAATATTATCTGCACGAAATAAATAGTATATTTACCACGTCAGTTTTTATTTCATTTTGTAATAATAAATTAATAGAAAACGAAGGGAAATCCATTTCAGAGCAGCTATTGGGGAGCCATTTTCTGGGAAACCAGGGAATTTCGTTTCTTTGGAAAATACAGTGAAAAATCTAAGAACTTATAGAAGAGTTATTAGAAATCAAGGAAAATTTTGAGACAGTAATGTAATAAGATATTATCCCTTAAAAAAGAGTCCAGCAAAAAATTTTCATCTTTTTTATTTGTTGAAACTTTTAAAAATATGTTGCGGGTAAAATAAGTGTCAGGCTATCTTTCATTTTTTAAAAGTAGTGTGAAATACTTTTTAGTGAAACAAAATGCTCTAGAAATCGGGAAAAGTCAAGGAAATTAGACCCAGAAAATGTGTGGTCACCCTGAAGAATCGTTTCGAATGTGTATACTCCGTTTAAAGTGAACGTTAAGCAATTTACTGATGAAAGGATAACAAAAGTTTTGGATCTCTCAATTCAGTCAAACCTCAAATAGAATGTCATTTAAATAAAAACAGTTAATTTCATTAGGCCGTGTGTCCAGAATTCTTTCGAATTCTGCGAGCCTACATTCTGGGAAAATATTTTCAGCCAAAACAGATGGCTGTAATCATAACACCTTGCCCTGTGCCTTTGGGCAGAGGCAGGCGAGACTCGTGTCTCAGGTTCCCATGATTAAGGAACCAAACAGATGACAAAAAAATTATCAAACAATCCATTTAATGAATTCCTGTTGTCAAATGGGACGTTGAAAACACAATATAGTATAATCATCTGATCCCTAATGGGATTTGAATCCCACCCCTTTAATAACGTTTTTATATTTCGTGTGCTTACCATAAAATGAATCAACATATATTTTAATTTTTATAATAACCTTTCAGAATAACTTATGACAAAATGACGTAACAATTTTTTTCAGTCAATACTTAGGAGCCCCACATCTTTCAGAACCTCGGGGCCCCATCTAAGGAATTATATTTATCCCTTGTTAGTATCATCAGATCATTATAATAAATTCACATACATCACATTACGTCACTTTGTCAAATGGCGTTAACAACTATTAATTTTATTAGTCATACCTAGTAACGTTATAAGTGTTATTACTGCAGAGGCCAAAAGTGAAAAATCAAGACTAAGCATACCGGAGCGGTATGTTCAGCATTTTATCAGCCACTATGACATTCACGATTTATTCAAACATTTTCATTACTGGGATAGTAAATAAATGGATTCTGTTGCTGCGGCACGTTAGTACGATATTGTGGGATGTTTTATTTATTTATTTTATGACAAAACAGTTAAAAATTGTGTGATGTGCTATGAGGAGAAGTGAATTCTGTGAAAATTTTCTTGATTCTGGGATCCCTACCCTAAACCATGTTGAAGTTGAATTCTGAATACATAAAGAAATGATCGTTTTTATCAAGAATTGTTTACAAAATATTCGCTCAAATGTAATAAAATTTGTTTTCAAAGGCATATCAGCTCTAGATTTGGATTCTTATCCTTCATCATGTCCTTCGTGAAAGAAGATACTGTACAAGACATGCAGAACGATAATTTGAATAACTGTTTTTCCCACTTACCTCTAGAAGACGGGCCCGGATACCAAAGTTACATTTGTCTCCAGAAGCAAAACAAGGGGCCATTTCAACATTTGCTCAAGAAATCAGGGAAACCTGATCATGATGGAGGTCATTGGCCCAGAAGCTGAGGTACAAAACTTAATTCAGGTTGTTTAGAATTATACCGTCAGATTATGTAGAAATTACAATCAGAATTGTATAGAAATGGTAAGTAAATATCACTGTTAAAATTAATATTAATTCTCTATTTGACGGTATGTATAGTCTAATTGTATAGAGACAATTACGCAACAGAAAAGATTTTACTTAGAACTTAAACATTTGTATCGATTTGATCGTTTAATGTCATCTGGCAAAGTGTTGTAAAATAATGTAGATGTTTTGTATGTGAATTTTTTTAGTAAGCTGTTGCTACTGTCACCTAATGAATGTGATTACTACGTCGAGTGTTATAGTTATAGACATCGACGTTGGCTGAAAATATATTCCCACCCTTGAGTAAGTCATTTTTGACAAAAATCACTGATTCGTAAATCAAGAGACAAGGTAATGGTAAAATAACCAGATTAATAAAGAGAGGCTTAGAAGAATCACTTGGGCTGGGTGGGTTGTTAGTGATTCCGGGCACGTCAACTACTGAAGTCATTAGTCCCGTAAATGTAGTGCATGTTTTTTTATCGTGAGGTGGCGGTGATCTTCCCCCGTTGGGTGGTGAGATCCGGCGCCGTCCTACCGTCAGCTAGCGGGGTTTCCCTCAACCAGGAATCTCCCACAAGCGGGGCACCTTCCCAGCCCGGACGAGCTCTAAGCTCCCGACCGGTCTCCCAGCATGTGTAGTAGTGTCGTGCATGTTAGTGTGTGTGTGAGGGGCGAGGATAGGACAAGGAAGAGGAAGGAAAGATCGCGCGCGATTCGTTTCTCGTTTGTTCGAGTACTGCTCCGGCATTCGTCTGGTGTTGATCGGAGAAACCAAAGAAAACTACCGACCATAACAGCTGGACTCTAGAATTCTCCTCCAGACAGCGACTGAATTCGACCTAGCTGAAAAGCTAGTGTCGAAAATCTTGCCACTGTCGGGACGAACCTAGGTCTTCCCGGTCAGAGGTGCTGCAGTTAACACACTGAGCCACCTCCCGGTTTTACATCTTACTGAAAACCCACAAACGTCCATTCACATACATCACAGAGTTTGAGAAATTCATTCTGGCTCTTTTAATAATAAATTCCAACTATTCGGCTGTTTCACAAACGAATCAAAAGAACCAACTCATTCCTGAGAGATGATTTTGACTATTAATCCTGTGCATTTTCTCCACCAAAAAAAGAACCATTTTTAAAAATCAAGGGAACCGAATCTTTGAACTAGTGAACTGAAATGCGTACAACAGAAAAGATCCGATTCAACATAGTTTTCTCTGAAGGAAAAACTCCTAAAAACCACACACAAATATTAAATATTTGTGATGGATCATAGAAAATTTGGTAAATTTCCCTAAACTGAACTCTTACTAAAATTTAAACAATTTTTATTTACTTTGTCCACAATGAGTATAAGTAGTGTTACGCTATGCAGCTTATTCTTTGCAACTGGTGAATAACGCCTTCGAGTCAATAACTATTGGTGTAAAATTATTAGGGTTGTGCAAGGTTAGTCCTCCAACTTTTGCTTAGTATCTCACTTCCATGTCTATTTTCTAACGCTTTGCTGTAGGATCCTCTTGCGCCAAGCTGTGAGTGTGCTTCTGTTGCAACAATAAAACCAGAAATTGATGCATGTTGCTCAGGTGAGTGGAAATAGTTTTTTATTGATTTGGTAAACGTAGTGATACAAACCATTGAATGTAATGTCTTATTCCATTGAATGAACAGATTCATCTGACCCATTGGCAAATCATGGGAATCTTAATATGACTTTTCTTGTAGTTTCAGTAGGGTTCAACATTATTTTGCTGATTTTGTGAAGCGATTAAGTGCATAGTGTCCGTCTTTTACACGAGTTGAGAGTGCTTCAACAATTTTAGTAGTTCATTGATCATAGGTTCAAACAAGATGTTTACGAGTAAACATTTGGATTTCTGTCAATCTTTCAAAATTGTCTTTTCACGGATTATTCAAGAATTTCAACAAAAAATTCACAGATTAGAGAAGTAACTACATTTAAATAGTTCGTATGGAATTTGAAGAGATTTGAAGATCAAACTCAGAGACCATGGAAAATTGACTACTCAGGCGTAAAATACTCCAATAAATCAATTGGTGCAATTCCAGTACTGTTTCTAACATTGGTGTAGGTTTTCATTCTTTGATATCTTTGTTATTTGTTGACAGATCGAGGATTACTTAGCCATTCCCGCACCGACACTAATGAAAATCCTTTTCAATGTTCGATCTGTAAGAAGAGCTTAAGTGATAAAGAAAAATTACGTGGTCACATGCAAACCCACACAGAAAAACTATATTTTGAATGTTCCATTTGTGAGAAGAGCTTTATAAAGAAACCATACTTATTAAAGCACTTGCGCAACCACTTTGGAAAACCTTTTCAGTGTGCCCTATGCACAAAGAGCTACACTGCGAAATCGTCCTTAAAAAAACACATGCTCATCCACACTGGTAAAAAATCTTTTCAGTGTTCCACCTGCCAAAAGTGCTTCACTGACAAATGGGTCTTAAAAAGGCACGTGCTCATCCACACCGATGAAAAACCTTTTCAGTGTACCATGTGTGAAAAGAGCTTCCGTGAAAAAGGAACATTAAAGGGCCATATGCGCACTCATACTGGTGAAAGACCTTTTCAGTGTTCCACCTGCGGTAAGAGCTTCAGTATGAATGAAACTTTAATTAAACACATTCGAATCCACACTGGTGAAAAACCTTATCAGTGTTCATTCTGTGAAATGAGGTTTAGTGTAAGAGCAGGTTTGCAAAGTCATATGAACATTCACGCTGACGTAAAATCTTTTCATTGTTCTATTTGTGCAAAGAGCTTCACACGAAAGGGGAATTTACACGATCATTTGCGTACACACACTAATGAAAAACCTTTTCAGTGTTCTATTTGTGAAAAGAGCTTCGCTCGGAAGGCATATTTACAAATTCATTTGCGTACCCACACAAGTGAAAAACCTTTTCAGTGTTCTGTGTGTCAAAAGAGCTTCATTCAAAAACAATACTTAGAAAACCACATGCGCAATCACAGGTGAGAAAACGTTTTACTGATCGATATGTGGTAAGAGCTTCACCCAAAATCAAACATTACAAATTGATATGCGCATCCACACAGGTAAATAGAACTGTTTGATCTGAGATTCCATGTTCTGATTGAGGAGTTTTTCCTGGTGCCGACGATTGATGTTTTAGACTCAAGCATGTTGATGTGTCGTATAAACCGTGTTATGATTTGTATGTTAAAATGGTAGTTTAAATTTTGCCTTTAATGAAATGTTTTAGCATTTTGTTCAAAACCTTCCTTTCGGATATAAATTAATCGAATGATATGGTAATAGTCTTTGTTTTTAACTCTAAACCCTTTTTACGGTATGTACCAAACTATTTTGTTATATGTTAAATTAAAAATGTTTTCACTGCGGCTTCAAGCTGAATAAAATGTATTTATAGTAAAGATGCATCCGTGATTTTCCTTGACAAAAAATTTGTGTTGTATACTGATTGTAGGAAAATGTAAATTCCAATGCAAACAACTAATTATTTTGCCCATTTCCAAAATCACAATCCAAAGTAACAAATCCAGTTTTCGTCCTCCAGAAGATGTATTCAAGCCAGGTCGTCGTAAGCGAGATGCAGTCCAGAATCCTTTATCAAAGATGTGTAGTCACTCAGCGGCACGATGTAAGCCTCTTTTCAAGACGGCTCCACACATTCGACATTCGCCGAGCAGCGAGCTAGTGCTCGCCCAATTCCGAGCAGCTGACGTGTTCGGCGAATGTTCGCTCCCTTTGATGTGGCCAAAAGACCGACGCGGTGGGTAGGGTGAACACCGAGTGTTCGTCACTCGGCCAATAGCAAGCAACCCATCCACACTACTCGGGATTAGGCGAGCGGTTCCTCAGTGTTCGCCGAATAACGAATATGTGGAGCCACCTTCCGGGTAGGCATTCTCGAAATAGCTCCAACTGCCAGCTATTCCGATCCATATATGCAGTTTTGAACGAGGTTTCTCCGATAAACACCAGGCGAATGCCGAAGACAGTACCCTACCAAACGGGCCGCGCGCAATCTTTCCTTCCCTCTTCCTTGTCCTATCCTCTCCCTTTACACAGACACACTAACATGCACTACACTACCATATATTCCGGGAGACCGGTCGGGAGCTTAGAGCTTGTCCCGGCTGGGAGCGGAGCCCCACTGGTAGGAAAGTCTTGATTACGAGGGGAAACCTCGCTAGCCGACGGTAGGTCGGCGCCGGATCTCGCCATCCAGCGGGGGAAAATCACTGCCATCTCCGAAAAGGAAAAACACGCACTGCACGTATGAGACTAATGACCTAAGCTGTCTACGCGCCCGGAATCACAAACCAATCACCAAGCAAAATCCTATTTCTGGAGGTGCTAACTCCTCTGATGCACTAGACATTTCAGACTACGAATTGGCCTGTTTTAACGGGTAAACACACGGCAGCAACATATAATACACAATAACTTCGAGTTCTGATTTTAACGTCTGTCAAATGTTCCCTCTACCACTACCACTGACTACTGCGCTAGTCAAATATGATCAAAGTGATATTACGATCCAATTTATTTTCAATATTATTTCGCATAAAAAATACTGATAATAAAAAATAAAAACTGATAAACATAATACAACATTAAATGCAATTTTAATGTACACAATCGAACAAAACATTTACTAGAATGATTCTCAATGATTAATGAAGTGTCAATACTTCATTAATCATTGAGCTTCTCTGTGCTTGGTCAAGAACCTGTATTATAATGAAATCTGTATCATAATGAGTATCCTTATGCAACGGGTTGCAGCCATCAAATGACAAGATTATACAATGGGAGTAGAAAAAAGTTAGTAATGGATTCCTTTCCAGAATATTTGACTTTTTTATTAACTTTGCGAACTAATACACATTATTAAAGAATGTTAATCATTAACAGGCTAACTAATTTGTGGCCTTAAAGTAAAAAGGATGTATCTAACATTTTTCCAAAAATGACTTTATGTGATGTTTGTAATAGCGATGAGATTTACATGACCTCTAAGTTACATTGATATACGAAGCTTAGTTTCTGAGATACAGATAAGGTAAAAAGGTACTATCTGCAAAACGTATGTTCAAGTTCGTGAAAAAAGGTTCTGTCTGCTTCACCGCGCAAACCAATCTGTTTACATGTATGTGGACACTATCTCGGTGGCTTCCCTGCTCGCACGATTCCCGCACAAAGTTTCCAGGTTTTATAAGATCTTTTGAGAAGCATATTTAATTACAATGTTGAGCGAAAGGGAAATTGAAGATGCTGTATTTGAGAACTCTAGTTCTGAATACGATCCTAGTGCGGCAAGCAGTACTACTGAAAGAGACGAGACACCAAGGAGACGTGTTAAATTGATCGATTAATTGATTTTTTCGTGTTTCCGGGCGCGTCAACTGCTTCGGTCATTAGTCTCGTAAGTGTAGTGCATGTTTTTTTCTCGGGAGATGGCGATGGCCAGTGGGGTTTCCCACTAACCAGGACTCTCCCACCAGCGGGGCACCGACCCAGTCGAGAGAAGCTCTAAGCTCCCGACCGGTCTCCCAGAATATGTGGTGCATGTTAGTGTGTGTGTTTATGAGGAGAGGATAGGACAAGGAAGAGGAAGGACAGATCGCGCGCGGTCTATGGCCCGTTTGGTAGGGTAATGCTCCAGCATTCGCCTGGCGTTGATCGGAGAAACCACGGAAAACTACCGATCAGAGCAGCCGGCCGCTAGAATTCTCCTCCAGACAGCAGCTGAATTCGACCTAGCTGAAAAGCTAGTGTCGAAAATCCTGCCGCCGTGGGGAGTGGGAACCTAGGACCTCCTGGACAGAAGCGTTGCAGTGACATCAGTTGATGCACTGAGCTACCGCTACCGGTGAGACGTGTTAAAGCAAAACATAATGCTGCATATTTTTATAAATATCGAATTATTTATTCTTTATCAGGTCTAATTAGCAACCAGTCAGAATTTATAATAGTTCGCCAAACTTGGGAAGGTGGGAATTCCTTACGATGCGGGAATGAATGTTTTGCTAACAACGAATTTATTTTATATTTTACGCGACCTCAACTACTTGCACACTGCTTCATATGTTGATATAATGTTATAAAATTGGTTGCGTGTAATTTATACTTACAACCCGGATTATTACAATTTTACTTCTATTCCGTTAATGAATGTGTTGTTAACCCTTCGTTCTAGTAGACTGAATCTGTTTTAAGAACTCAATATCTCGCTGAGTTGTGGGTGTAAGTTATAGCAATTGTTTTGTTTCGTGCAATGTAAGTTTTCGCAGACATCCTATGATGAACGATTTTGCATCTGGAGGCAAGGTTACCAAAAGATAAGTTGGAAGGCGATAGGTCACATAGCAACTATTCCCTTGCCGACACATGCAATTCTTAGAAAGACTTACAGCCGTGTGCTTCACTCGCGCTTCAGCATTCGTGCGTGCTTCTGGTATTTGCATACGTTAGAATAACCTTGTATTCCCCTTACTAAACTGTTAACAAGTAAACGTTTTGATCTGTAAAGGGCAAATGATGTAGGAAAGATACGAGAACTCCTTTTAAAATATAATGTTCGAAATCAATCTTTTGAAGAAAATTCATTTTATTTTTTGTTGTATTTAGATGGGGACCATGAGGTAGGCAAGACGATTTGGAAGAATATCATAATATTTTGGAGAACTCATATTTTTTCACATGTATAAAAACATAATAAAATACTGCCGATGGTGATTTTCTCTCATCTTCAAGATATTGCTGCAGCAAATGGGAGAGTATATTATTTAGGAAACGGCGAGCAATTTATTTATCATCAACGAGAGTACCTACACAAAGAACTTGACTCAAAATTTGTTACTCCAGAAGTTGCAAAGATCTAATATTACTTGTCTTCCAGGAGAAATGCAATAAATGTTACAAGAAGTAAAATTCCCACTAAACCACAAACTAAAGAGAAATAGGTTCTGGCCCACTACAAAAAACAAAAAAGTCGAACAAAATATGTTTCCAAATCTGTGATACTTTTTTAAATTTACGCAAACGTGCAAAAAATATTTATAAACGCCTTAATTTAAACAACGATACTATTTTTAATGAATAAATCAGGATTATAATTATAACGTCTTGTTTAGGAATGATGCGATATATACTGAAATTCATGTCTCATTAAATTCCTTTCTAATACTTTCTTAGAGTAAATACATCGTAAATTTTCTTTAATAGATCCTTAGAATGTTCTAAAAACAAATATAGCATCGGGCTACTAGACCCAGTTCATGTTTTCCCAACCAAATATGTATATTACGCAATTTGGACGGAAATCTACAGTGGCCGTTCTGAAAATGACATTGCAAATGCCGTTTCCTAAATTTGTGAAAAAAGTAATTCAAACTCACCTATGTTCAGACATATAATGTGGAGCGAGAGCTGTGTACCCCAAAACAAAAATCAGATGATGTCTCTAGCCAAGGACTTGCTCAGACGACACCCACAAATCGATGACATAGTTACGAAATATTCTACTGCTGCTCACTCGTGGATTTAGGAAATATACAATGTTCATTCTCAGATAGAGGAAGCTATGAAAGCTAGTGATTTCTCGTCTCCGATTTCTTCCATGCGGATACTTTTGGCAGTAAATAGAAAGAGGCCATTTAATGTTATTCAGTTGCTAACAATGCATTTCAAGGACTTCCATAAAAGCAGCAAAGATCTCCATGTTAATAAAATTCCAAGTTTCGCTTCTAAAATCCACCGACAGACAAGCTGAAGTAGAATATAAAATTAAACATTCTGATGTACAATTTTACACCGTAAATGTACGACCACACATTTATATAAGGTGGGTGGCGAAAAGTTCTCCCATCTATCCGCCTGTGCAGACGTACGTGGCCAAAGATAAAATTTGAATACGGAAAATGTAGCCAATTTAGCCTACATGTTGAAATGGATGCCAACTCTGGATCAAATCTCTTTCAAAGAATTGATAAAAAAGCAAAAATAATAACATTATAGCTACGCGACGCTAGCTACTTTAATATCTATGTAAAATATCATTGCAGATTTAAGTACAATCCAGTAATTTACAATAAAATATTTTTTTCCACTTCTAGTTGGCATTAATGTCAAGTAATGGCAGTAAAGTAAAATGTCAATATTATTGAGAACTATGAAGATTTGTACTAAAATGTAAGTAGATTACTTTAAATTGATTAAAATTTTATCAATCTTATAGTTACATTGATAATTGCAATTATTTAAGTAATATACTAGTCAAATTTTCCTACCATAAAAGATAGAATCTTTTTGCTCGAACTTGAAAATAAATATTTAGAGTAAAAAGGTTCTATCTGTAAAAATAGGGTATTGGTTTCTACTAAAGTTACAATGCTTTTACAAAAATTATCAGTCAACAATTTCGTGCCTGGATGACAAGTACACTGGCAAAGTTTGAATACATTTAATAAAATAGATTGTTTTACAAAGGTCCAAAACTTTGGAATGCTCTCCTGTAAAATTTACTGCGGTGTAGATAGAACCTTTTTACTTTATGGTCGCAAACTGGTTAAATTTAGTTTGGTAACAAAAGCAATTGCATTAGTTGCATTTTCTTTCGAATATCCCCAGCTATTCCCAGTAATTCGAATTTGGCGGGGTTTCTGACTGTTGAGGACACCGAAGCGCCACCATCGCACGACAGGGAAGCGCTCTATTCGCAAGAATGTAAAGAAGCGTTCTGAGCAACTTGTAAATTGTGGTCTGAGCTCCCACGTTTGTTTATGAACAGAACTGAATGTGATTGAAGAGATGGATATTGTTGCAGAAAGTATTATTAAAACAGAAACGGTAAAGAGCTTTTGCACATTTGTTGTGATAAATCTCGGAGCGTTAACATATAAGAATATGGTAAGAAAATTCCGTACCATATAGTAAACAAACGGTACCGGCATTCAGAGCATTGTTTGAAAAAGCGTATTCTCAGAATGTAAAATTATTTAAGCTTGTCATATACTTAAGTAGATGGCACATTTAGAAATCATTAAATTAAATAATGAAAAATAATTCTTGTTTATATAATAAGATTTACTTGACATGATAAATACACTGTTGTTACATGATTAGATGATCGTAAGGATGTTCAATACCTGTCATATGTTTTATAATATATTCGTGATTAAATTTTTACATCTAGTTTGTTTTGAAAAATATCTCAAGTAATGGAAAAATGAATTTCAATTTTCGTGCATTTATATATTAAATCCCAATGAAATACGATTTTACTTCAAGCATGAAAAATGCACAACCTAAAACATGTTTGAAAGAATTTGAGAAAATTATAAAATTATGCGTTGGCAAAGTTGCATTTTCATGTTGTTTTTCTGGAGCAACATTGCTTTGTTATGTTATAAACGTAAATGTATAAAATGAAGTCTCCAAAAGTGTTTCTAAAATGCAATTATACATTTCATCAAAATCAAAACAAGTAATGTTTGTTGTTGTTTTTTTCTTCGAAAGAATGGATTGGTCTCAACATTTTTCTATCAAAAACCCCAGTTCAAGTCAAAATCAAAAGCAGTGAAAAAGGCTTCCATTAAAGTGATCAGGCTGAAATTATACAAAAAGCCAATCTAATATCTCGTCTGTGCACTGAAAACGTTAATACCGGGTGATTAGTATAAAATGCAACCCACCGCAGGCAGAGCTAAATGCACTGGCAACCATGTTTGAGGAGTTCGGACAACGGCTGGTGGTTTCCAGTCCTATGTCACTAGATAGGCCGGTAGAAGTCGTTATTTGAATTTCAGCCCGACGCCACATGCAACTGTATTTTTACCAACACGCTCTGACGGTGAATCTGTGAACTACTCATTTTGAGAGTTTGGCGTGACCTGAGGTGGTTGATTCAGGGCCGGTTTCACCAACAGCCGAGTAAAGTGAAGAGTAGTTACTCGAGAGTAAGCATTACTCCACGATAGTTACTCTCGAGTAAAATATAAGCGTTTCACCACGCTTTTGGAGGGTTATGTTACTCTAGAGTACATACTCCCCAATTTACTCCGCGTACCTGCTGAACACGCAATTTTTCATACACAGTTGAGAGTGATTCAAGAGGCCGTGAACGAGAGTAACACTGTGAACCATTGCGGACCAACTGGAACATCTGGTTATTTCCTTACATTGCAGATTTGGAAGTTCTTTGCGTCGTCTTGCTCTTAGTTTTGTGTGGTTATTTGAGATAGCGTAGCTTATTTCTTAGTTTTTGTATCTTTATTTCTTAATATTACTTAGTCTAGGTTTTCGAATGTATATTATTACCAACTAGGACGAAAATGTCTAGTTTTTCAAATGTTGTTAACCTCGCGCTTTTAAAAGAAATATTTGTTTTATTTTTTAACTTTTATTCATCTTTCAACTATTAGTTATAGTTAAAACGTTGGGAAGGGATTCCGGAACTCAAGAAAACGTACGCAGATGATCTCCCCCATACGTTCTCTTATTATTATTACCGTTTATTACTGTTTTTGATTAAATAAATAAGTACTTATTGTTCTTATTTTTCCTTTTCTTGTCATATATTTACTTTATTTCGAATCCACATCGGTGAAAAATAAATTTACAAAGTCCTCCACAGTTCATAATGTACCCGATGAGTTTTACTTCACAAATAAAATACGTACTTGCACGATTTAAATGATTTTTAATAGAATATCCTATTTTGATTTTGATTCTGGACTGATTGCCTGTAAATGGGTACCTACAATTCAGAAATAATAGTTTATGAAATAATTCTACTACTTGAATATATTTTTTAGTATGCAAATTATTTCGCTTCAATTCTTCAAAATAGAAGAGCTGATAATTTGGTCAAACATAACCTCGTCACAAAATCTCGATCATCATAATTGGGAAACCAATCCATTCTCTCCTACACCTATCTTTGTCTTCGCATTACAGGATAATATTCCGAATCATCGCCGGAATCATCTTCAAATACCATCATTCGCAATCGTCGAGCCATAACAACACGTCGCAGGTACACGCACGTTGAAAACTAAGCTTACTCCGCATTTTACTCGACGGATCTTCGCCGTGTAAAGTTACTCTCGAATTTACTCTCGTGTATGCGATTTACACTCGAGTAAAGTGTTGGTGAAACGCTCCCAGAAGATACTCTCGTGTAAACGTGATTTACTCCAGAGTAAACTCTTACTCTTCGTTTGGTGAAACCGGCCCTCAAAGGCGTTTGTCTCTGAGGCGTTTGATGAGCTTGCATCTGCCCTGGCGAGCGTTTGCTGTGGGCAATAAATTCAGAGAGTATATCTGTGTGCTGCTGTTGCTAGCGACAGGTGATTTCGAGTCTGGGAAGATATCTGCGTTTTTGTAATGTCGAAATCTACGAGAAGATGCTGGGTGCCTAATTGCACCAATTCGAAACCAAAATTAGCCGTTACAACGCGGCTATTTGGATTTCCGAAAAACGTTAAAAAGTGAGTAACATTTTTCGTATCTTACGTTTCTATGCATGTAGTTTGTTGATTAACACTGATTTATTATTATTATTTTGTTGAATTGTGTCAGTAAAATAAATATATTTATGATTTAGATGCAGAGAATGGTTAAAAGCAATTGGGGACCTAGCTGTTGCCAAATGTTCTTGGAAGAGATTGACAACAACCAGATTTGTTTGTAAAGAACATTTTGTGGAACAGCATTTATCTGCGAATTATAGGACGTATGAATATGCTGTTCCAATAAAATTTTCGGAACCGCGAAATCCCCTTTGCGAGGAAGCCTTGCGGGATTTCGATGCAAGCGTTCCCGTTGAAAGAAGTAAGTTCATTTTCTTCAATATGCATTTAGGCGTTTCAGTATTGTGTCGTAAAGTGATTCTCTAATGTATATTGTCGGTTTCAGATGTCCAGATTCGAAATCCAGAAATTTCAGTGGATGTTACTCTCGGTGAGACTTCTTTTCAATAGAAATAAGTATAATTTATTTGTTCAGACAACAATTTGTGGGCAATATGCGTTGCCATAAAATAGTAAAATAATGTGAATAAAGTGTTTCTCATCAGCAGATTTTTCTGGCTACGCACATATTTGGTCCACTCAAATTTGCTTTATTTTATTATTAGAGATATCATGAGATTGGTATTGCAGACACACTGATATGAAATGTGTGAAAAGCTATTGCAGATAATCTGTATATTTTGCAGTTCATATGAGTGGTGCCATGGTACAGATTCATATGAGTGAAAACAATGTTGATCTAATATTTTTAATGTTAAAATTATACCCCAATAAGGTCGATTAACATGGAAAGAAGATTTTCTTTTTAATTTTGTTCTCTTTGAGAACTCAGGGAGATCATTTTAAAGAATGATTGTTATGTGCAGTGAATGACTTTCTTCAATCTGCACAAAGTCTGTGAACATACCTCTACGCTAAGTTTGTAAAGGTACAAGTATTGAGCGTTTTAAGATAGTGTATATTGTGTCATTGGATACAGATCCATTACATAAACTATATTTCCCACATCTGATTAGGAAATTCTAATTAAATTAAATTTTAAGATGAAATTCATTCTGTAAAAGATAGTCATTTTCACAAATTTGGAATGTCTTTTTTGCTATGTTAAGACACTTTATTGAGAAATTACGAATACAACAACTTTGTGTCCCTGTTTCAGAGACTATTTTTATGCATTTTTAGGATT